>JADAZR010000092.1:0-198330 GCA_014872995.1 Diaporthe citrichinensis | reverse complement strand
ATTATTATAATAAAGTATATACTTAAAATAACTTAAAGTTTATAAAGAAAGTAAAGTTAAGTATTATAATTAAGGCTTTTTAAGGGTAATTAAGGGTAATAAATATTATAAAAGCTTATAATAAGCTTTAATTAAATAATATTAAGACTTATATATTAATAAAGTAATATTTTAAATGCTTATTATAATAATTAAGGTTTTATTATAGGTAAAGGAAAAGTATAAGTAAAGGTAAGGTAAGCGTAATAAAGGGAGGTTGGTAAGAAAGCTATAGCTTTATAGTTTTGGGGTTTTGTTGCAAAATAGCGTCTGGGCCACTTTACAGGAGGGTGGACGAGGGTGGCGTCTGGGAGCATTCTACGCCAATCGCTCGTTAGATTTTCGCCCGAGCTGCGAGGGTAAAAGGGGACACAGTGAACAATCCAGGCTCGTGCATTATCGCGTATCAGCCATAATTACTGCCACAATTAAGAATCTTATTTCTTCATATCTTAATTCTCATCATTATTGCTATGCAACGGGGCTTAGTTATACAATCCACCGTTAGCCGAGAGGACAGAACCAGTGGTCCATCTTGCATCGTCCGAGCATAGGAAGGCCACAAGAGGCGCGATATCATCGACCTCGCCAACTCGTGCCGCTGCAGGTGTCGAGTCTATGAGAGGCTGCATATCTTTGAGGAACTGCTCATCACTTTGATACCATTGGTCTGTAAATTTGGTGATAAGAATAGTCAGCATTATACTTCCGCTCTGTGACAGGCCGGGACCAGGGGATATCGGCCCTGCTTGTCATGCATACCTGTCGCAATAGGGCCGGGGTTCACGCAGTTGACCGTGATTCCGTGTGACTGCCCCAGCTCCTTGGCCCAAACACGGACCAGAGCTTCGTCTGCTGCTTTCGTGGCCGCGTATACCGTCTGCCCGGCCACACCGAGACGTGCACCGGCCGACGAAATGAAGACGATGCGGCCGCCCTTGGGCAGATATGGTTCGACGGCCTTGGTGAGGAAAATGGGACCCTTGACATTAGCGTCAAAGTGACGCGTGTAGAAGTCCTCAGTAGTGTCCACGAGGTTGGCCTCGTTTCCTTGCGCAGCACTGTGAATAGGAACGAGCCTGCTGTCAGCTCCAAAGAGACACATGATGAGCAGTCAGTGGAAGAGTGAGCACCTACTTGTGAATGAGAATCTCGATCTTGCCAGTTGTACTGATCTTGAGCGCCGCCTCTACAAGCTTGGGAATTTCCTCGGTCTTGCTGACGTCGGCCTTGACGACGATAGCCTTGGACCCACCAGCCTCAACTTCCTTGGCCACTTTCTCTGCTCGCTCTCGACTGCCGTCTGAGACATAATTGACAACAATGTTTGCACCACGCTTTGCGAGTAGTACGGCGATGCCAGCACCAAGACCCCTGGTGAATAAGAAAGTGTTAGACACGAGACGGACCTGCAATAGGGACGGATCTTTGGCATGTGTTCCATTCTCAAAAGTTGTCCTCTTGGGCATTCGTACCTTGAGGCGCCGGTCACAATGGCCACTTTTCCACTGAGGTCAAGTCCCTTGAAGCCTGAGCCAGACATTGTGGCTGCTGCGTCTAGTGCTGCTGAACAAATGGCGTGAATATAGTAGTAAAGTGGGTGTTTTACCAGATGGCTGTACAGCGGTTAAGGAGCACGGTGCGCCTAGATGTCAAACCTTACGCTCCGTACAGAGTAGATATAGCTTCATGCTGAATACTATCACATGTGCCAAGACGATGCTTTCTCAATCGGGGTCTAAGCTCGTCCGACATTGTTGCCCCGCTACCTCCGGTTGCGGTATCGTCACCTTCGCCCCTCCGCCGCCCCTCGACCCGCAGGGACTTTGCCTGCTAGCATGGCGGGGCTGTCCTATTACCGTAAAAGGAAATCCAGCGCTGTTCCACCCAACCGATTATCTCCATATTCGGCAAACACCCAAAGCTGCCATATCAACGTATTAGGCAAGGCCAGTGCCTGCGTCCATTCGAGCAACCGCACCCCGGGGCGCGACCGTATCTACAATCACCCCACACGGAAGTGTCGACGTCGGTCTGGAAAGCTTGACCACCAGCCATGGTGTGTCGACGGAAAGATGCGAAGGCATTGCTCGGCGAAACAACGTTCCAGCATCGTATGTTCTGCAAAGCTAATCCAAGCTTACCCCGATCTGTAGCTGTGTAAGTTGGTTCGCGAAAGCTTCATCAACACCGAATTGACAGACTGGGAAAGGCTTGTGATCCCAACACGGAGAGTGCTGGCACTGCACCTTTGAGTTCTTCAATATCCAGACGCGCAATAGATTGGGTTGGCTGGCGAGCATCTATTCAAACCGTTACTCGGTTTCGATTGCTTCTTTTTATTGTCTATCTGGGGAGCACACTTCCGTTTTCTCGGCCTGTATCTATCGTGCCATAGCCCTTCCGAGTCCCGATAGATCGCGTCCAGCTACGCCATGAGCCACAAGACCAGCGACGGTTATACATGGACCTCTGTCTCTGGAGTGGTACCTGGGCTTGAGAGCGAAGCCTATGTGTATCCACAGCAGTCGGGAGCAAGAGAATCCCATCTCTACGACGCGATTGTTGTCGGGGCTGGCTACGCCGGCCTGGCAGCCGCCCGTGATCTCGCAACCTCTAGTAGGCAAAACCCCTTCCCCAACTGTTTTACCTGAAGCGAATGAATCTTTACTAACTCATCGTCTATTACCAGATCATTCAGTCCTGCTGCTCGAAGCCAGAGACCGCTTTGGCGGCCGAACGTATACCGCCAAGAAGGATGGCAAGTCCCCCTGGACAGAGGCATTCGTAGAAGATTCTTGGGAGGAATTCACTAATGCAAAAGCTCGCCTCTAGGCTTTCTCTATGAGATGGGAGGCACATGGGTCACGCATCATATGGGCTATCTGTTCAGGGAGATGGTGCGATACAAAATGGACAGGCATTTGATCACCACAGGGAGCCCAAATATGGAGAAGGGATATTACACCATCAATGTTCCCGGTATGTCCATCGCCACAAGTCTGGCTTCTATGCACATTCTGCCACCGTCGTGTCCATATTTTGACCATTTATAGGGGCCAAGCCGCGAAGGACAACACATGAAGAGGCCGGAGCCATCATGGCCAAAGCATGGGACATATTCGTGGATATAGACGGCCAAAATGGCCGAACAGTTTGTCCCCTGCCTCACGCCCAGCTAGACAACATCGTCGTCGATCGTGGAACTGTTGAGAAGCTCGACAACATCTCTTGCCAGGAGCGGTTCGACCAGATCAGCCACCTTTTGACAGCCGAGCAACAAGGCATTTTGATCTCCCTCCTTCTTCACATCTCCGGCGGCACGATGGAAAACTCGAGCGCGTGGGACATGGTTCGATCGCATGCGCTACTCATGCACAATTCAGACAACTTCGCTGACGTCTGGCTGCGGTACAAGCTGCGTGACGGTCAGACGGAGCTGGCCAAGCGTATTTTCCAAGAGGCCGTGGAGACGGGCCTGGACTATGCATTCTCCACGCCCATCCAATCAATTTCTGAGGAAAGCGAGGGCACGAGCAACACCGCGACGACTGTTCGGGTGAAGACCACCGCTGGCGAGACGTTCCGCGCGCACAAGGTCATATGCACCATTCCGCTTAATGTCCTCAAGGATATCAAATTCAACCCGCCCCTCTCCCTTCTACGGCAGGAGGCGATCCGCGCCGGCCACGTCAATCAGATGACCAAGATCCACGCTGACGTCAAGGACAAGGAGCTTGAGCGGTGGAATGGCATGCGATACCCCGCTCTGCTCATGTATGGATATGCAGACGGTGTGCTCCCCAACGGAAATGTTCACATTGTCGCGTTCGGCGCAGACGAACGACACCACTTCGTCCCGGAGCGAGATCCCGAGTTGGCACTGGACGCCTTCAAAAAGCTCCACTCGATGGACGTTGACAACATGGTATGTGTGCACCTTGCCAGTCTTTGATCACACAATATCCGACGTACCTGAGGTTTGAATTTGTTGCTGATGAAGCCTTGCGTGCCTCCTCTACCAGACATTCCACAACTGGGCCTCGGATCCATATTCTCAAGGCGGCCCGGCTTGGTGGCGTCCCGGATACATGTCTAAATACCAAGATGAACTCCAGAGTCGTCATGGTAATGTCTTCTTTGCCTCTGCTGACTGGGCCCATGGGTGGAGGGCTTCGATCGACGGCGCGTTGGAACAGGGAGTCCAGACAGCTTACACGGCCGCTGTTGAATTGCGCAATTTGAAGAAACAGGCTTCGAGCAGATTGTAAAGTGGTTCCGCCAAAGGCTTCCACAGACTGTTAAATTATGCTGTCGTTTAGCCGCTCTCTTGTCAATTGATATTGTTCGTTGGGTAGTGCAAGATTCGTGGTGGAGGCTTGAGCCCTAGCCGGACAAGTTCAACCATACGAGGTGCGAAGTGGATGATGTTCAGATATGAAGAGATCAAGGCTTCCTTTTGAAGTTTAGTCACTCCACTGGCTTTGCTTGGTAGCAGTACCTCGATTAAAATTATAAACACCAAGTCAACAAGTCTGGTGAGCTAGGATGCACATGGAACTATAAACCTTGCCCATTTGCCATCCATCTACAAGCAAGGCTAACGCCAAGCGCCTTGAACAATGCAATTTACACCGGAGAAACTGGTCAAGGGTCCCTGCCCTTCGCATATCCAACCTGCTACTCCAGCTCATTCTGCCGATTCAGCAACTCCCAATCAACATCGGGTCCTTGGAAATGCTTTCTGACGAACATCCAAGAAATACACAGAATCATCGCGATCGCCCCCATCACGACGCAGACACTGCAATAAAGAGTCAGCAGCGGAATTCACCATAGTCGTGCCAGAAGTCTGAATGGGCGTCTTTTTACTAGGACATGAGTGCAGGGGAAGCAATTGAAGACTCACTAGTTCATTGTGCCGGTAGATGTAGGAATAGAGTTGGGGAAATTAATGACGATGCCGATGACGGTGATCCAGAGAGGTGACCAGGCATTGCAGAAGTATCCGAATGGCTTGCCCAGGCTAAAGGGCCTCTTGGGCAGTTTGGACCTGCCATGGATTAGGGTAATGGCCTGGGGCACCACATAAGAGATGTTGACGGCAAGCACAGCTGTGGTGATGATAGAGTTGAAGGCCTGGGTGCTGGCCATGTATAGTAGACCGTAGATGGAGCAGAATGCCACCGACAACAGCGTCGTGCGCACGGGAAACTGGTAGTGCGAGTTGATATGGTTCCAGTAATCTGAGAGTGGGAGGCCGTGCTGCATAAATCCATATGGGTTAGAACGATGATCATTTACGCCTGCTGGGGAGGGGGGGAGGGGAGGTAAGGACGAACATCTCGAGCAAATGTCCATGTAAGGCGCCCACATGTGATCCATTGACTCGGCAGACATGCTAGTACTCGGTGTCAGCACAGTGCGTTCATCATACAAGGTTGTGAGGTATTGGCGTACTGTAAAACAAAATCGTGAGGATGATTTGTAGCCCCAAGGCGGCGGCTTTGCTGTCCGTTGCCTGATAAAAGACTTCCAGGCTAGGCAGCACGGCGGACCTGACTGCATCGACGTCTTTTATTACAAACATCATTGTGACAATGAACGGCAATCCCGTTACGAGTCCAATGATGATTGTCAAATTCCTGCTCGGGAAAATGTCAGTGGGCTGGACATTGTAGGTACAAGTCTTTTCATGTCATCGCTCAGAGTAGACTGTTGGAGTTGACTGACATGACCCGAGGGATTTCCTTTCCGGGATGCTGCATTTCTTCGGCCACATGGGTAATTGCATCAAGGCTGGCAAAAGCGTACATGGCGTTTCCAACGCTCATGATCCAGGCAACACCATCCGGCCAGCCACTAACGCCGTCGAAGACGAGGAGGCTGGATGCTGGTGCAAACTCCTTGCACATAGAAAGTATAACTACTGTGACGACCAAGAAGCCGAGTATAGATAGGATGAGGCAGAGCTGTGTCCACTTGCCAATATGGCGCTGCGGAATAGTGAATATGGGGATGACTGCACGGGCATTGGATTAGTCCAAACTCCCGCTTCCCCGATGAATATATAATGGACACAACTCAGAAGTCTGGATGGAGTGGAATGGAAGGGACCAACATACGTGTTGTGACTATCAGTGCCAGGTACATCAAGTACATATGCCATCTCTGAGGGGCGAAGGTCGGATCCACGAAGACGATCATGCCAATTATGGACTGCACATTGTTTGAAATACCGGAGCAGGTGATGACCCACCACCCGATGACGCTTAGTGTGCCAACGGAAAATGCTGCAATATTCTTGTGCTTCTCTGGCGCGAGGATATATGTGAAATGATACTGCCCTGGTATTTAACGCCACCGATTAGTCAGAGTCTTAAGATCACTTTGCAAAAGAGGAGAGGAAAAGAAAAGAGGCTATAGCAAGCAAAGGAAAAGAGGGAAATATTTTCAGCTTCAGCAACATACCGCCAGAGGAGGGGAAAGCAGACGCTTGTTCCGCAAGGCCGAGAGCGATCAGCCACTGGACGAAGCAAGCCACTATCAGGCCAAATATCGTGGCCTGAGGCCCGCCGTACAGCATGCTCTGGCCAAAGCAGCTTGCGTAGGAAAGCCAGGAGTTGGTGATGCTAGAAACGCAGTGTTAATTGAAATCCTCCTTGGAGAGCAGGAGAGACGAAAAGAGTGTTTCGAAGGAAGGGTGACCTGCCTGAAGCCCAGACCTAGTGTACTCAGTAGATTGAATGTACGCTTCATGGCAGGCCTATGGCCTTGAGCCATAAGGATGTCATCATCCACGTCTACATTCACGACCTCTCCGACCCCAGAATCTGGGACTCTATCGTCCGTGGTCTTGGACCAGGTCTTGGACATATTGGGCGATTCGCTCGTGGGAGACATTTCTAGCTTCATTGGTAGAATAGTCTGGGTAAAGATGATAGGATGGAATGAGGACGGCAAAATTTGTCCAGGAAGCTCGGGCTGATAATATACTTCCTAGACAAGATCTTGGGGCCAGCCTTGCGATCAAGGAACCATGTCTGAG
The DNA here is from genome assembly GCA_014872995.1 of Diaporthe citrichinensis. Lineage (NCBI taxonomy): Eukaryota > Fungi > Ascomycota > Sordariomycetes > Diaporthales > Diaporthaceae > Diaporthe > Diaporthe citrichinensis. The sequence goes on along the minus strand of JADAZR010000092.1, from coordinate 191,243 downwards.
GAGGCTGGCCGAGCTGGGTGTGGAGCCGGATAAGTCGGAGCGTGCAAGCCAAGCGATTCCCCATGGGGTTCAAATTGTAATGTTATCTCGAGCGGCACTATCCGGCAAGATTTACGGGCAAGGTACGAATCGCACATGTTCTCCACCCCTTTCCATGTTCCCGAACCTCTCTGGTGTGACTGTGGGAGCACCTACGTGGAATGCGGGGGAGGCTAATCTATTCGGTTCAGCCTGGGAAAGACCTACTAGGTGGTGATTTGCAGTACGGCGGGCATTGATCTATGTAGGGATACGTGGCTATGCGCTTGTCCCAGGTTCTGCGAGTCTAGAGACCAATCCGGGAGGGAGGGTTACTATCTAGATAGCCCGTGACCTTCATACTTCCTCATATGGAAATCCATGCCGCCGAGACCAAGTTTCGTATCTACAGGAGAGAACAGCTACGGATCTAGCAAGATCCATGGATTCAGCGGAATTCAGCTAAATTCAGCGACCCAAGTGGAGGGCAAAGGACTGTGAAGAGCTTGGGCACCGGGGGGGGGGGGTTGTCCTAGGGGGCCCTGGTTGACGTGAATATCCTTTGTCTTTTGGGATTTATGCAAACGAAGACCTTCTGTGTCACCCTCATATCCTAGCGGAGAGGTCCTAGCGCGCTAGGATAGACTGCAGAGCATGGAATACATACACAGCATTGCACGTAATCAACGATCTAGCTTATCTTTATGTCCAATCATCATGATTACTATATACTATCCAGCACCCTATCCTTATTCCTCAGTGTCTCAGCCCGCCATAGTGAACCCCTTACATGATTGTCTGCGCCTCAACATTTCTCATCCATCACACAACAGCATCGGCTTGAACCTCGGCGTGCGCACCGGGGCTCACTAGTCCCTTTACCTCCACAGAAGTCCATGTGGGCGTGTGGCCAGGATACCTCTTTCGAAAGACCTGATTCAGGACGACATCATCTTCGGCCCGGGTCAGATAGGCCACGATTTTGAAGGCGGAGAGCAAGCCCTTGGCAGCTCCAGCGTTGCACAGCGCTGCGTCGAGGCAGTCGAAAATTGCGTTGAATTCGGCCTCGATGGTCTCTGTAACGAGCTGTCCCGATTCCAGGTCTATTCCAACGTGCCCAGTTGTGACGACCAGTGAGGCCGACCCAAACGGTATTCTTGCCGTCGTCGCCAGTGAAGATGAACGTAGCATCTCCCCAGCTGGGCCGGGCAGCCATTGGTAATCGACGGACGTTGAAGATGACATTTTATTTTTGCCAGATGACAGACGAGGGTGTTCTATCTGCGTAACTTCGTGAATTTCGCGTTGTTGTCAATGGCCCAAAAGAAATGACAGTAAATCTGTGAGGAAATGTCCTGACTAGAGAATAATTAACGGTGGCCCCTAATTCACTTACATGTTGCTGGTGTTGTGCATGTGTACTTACGACGACCAAAGTAATTGTACGTTCCAGGCCGAGCAGGGGCAGCCTACTATGTTTGCCCCAATTCGGAATAGTACTCGACGTAAGCTACTTATGGTGAAAGATTTGTTTAGCATGGTGGTGACCTTATCCGGGTACCTGGGTAGCGCTGTAATCTGTTTTCCCCAAAAGCGGAAGTCCCATAGTGATAGTCTGTGGCTTGGTCCGCGTCAAGTCATGCATCCTCGGTCAACGGCCACATACCTGTCGTTCTGGCGTTGTCTGGATTGCAGCCACGAATGAGCCACATGCAGGTAAAGGGATCCATACTAGTAGGCAAACCTGTAGATATCATGGCTTGACAGCACATGCACTCTGATACGGCGTCTGTCTTTGATCTCCAGTCGAGACTCCGCGGACTTTCGGAAACGCCCAGCCCGTCTACATCTGTGCCGAGGTCAGGCGCTCATCTCACAAAAACAGCTTCCCGCATTTCCCTGCATACCATTTTTTTCAATCTGCTGAGATGCACAGCTCCCCCTCCAACCCCCTCTCCCAGCAGGCTCAAGACCGTCTCCGCGGCATTATTGATGGCTATACGGCAGAGGGGGCGAAAGGGCTCCCGGGAGTGCTCTATTTCGCCACCCGAAGCCATGGTAGGCCCATTTTTGAGCATGCTTCCGGTCTCAGGGGAATAGACTCGCATGCGCCGATGTCACTGGACACGGTGTTCTGGCTTGCTTCATTCACCAAGCTCATCACATCCATTGCGTGCATGCAGCTCGTTGAGCGGGAGATACTCAGGCTTGATGATGCTGGACAAGTCGAGTCACTGGCGCCGGAGCTGCGCGACGTTCAGGTCCTCAAACAGGTGGCAGGAGGTGGCTTCGAGCTGGTTGCAAAGAATAGCCGCATCACGTTGAGGATGCTCTTAACGCACACAGGTATGATAGATCCCCCACACTTCCGGATCAGGGGATAAGAGGCAGGACGAGAATAGCTAATATCATATTATCTGCACCAGCGGGTTTCGGGTACGCATTTGAGGAACACCGCTTGGCCAAGTTTGGCCGACCAATTGGTCTGAATGATTTCTCAGGAGATATCGAGGACGTGTTAAACCGTCCACTGTCGAACCAGCCTTGTCAGAAATTCCAGTATGGCACATCTATGGATTGGGTTGGTATTCTCATCGAGCGGACCACCGGTTCAGACCTCGAGGACTACTTTCAAAAGCATATTCTCAGCCCACTCGGCCTCAAGCATATTTCTTTCAGTCCATCTATTGAGGATAAGCAGAAGCTCGCACATTTTCATCGGAGATCTGCAAACGGCGAGGTCACAGAGATCGATCATCTGTATCGTCGGCCGCTCATTCGATCGGACAAGTCAGTGAGCCGGCGGTACTGTGCTGGAGGCCATGGCTGTTTTGGACAGCCAAGGGAGTTCTTGAGTAAGTGTTTCAGCAAGAGGAGAAGCGAAGTAGAATGGAAGATTTGCTAATATTGTGACCCAGAATTGATTGGGCTCATTCTGAACGACGGCACAGATGACGAGACCGGTCTTCAACTTCTGAAACCAGAGACAGTACAAGGTATGAGGATGACTCCCACTGCCAATGGCCTATTCCGGAGGTAATTTGTAGAGCAGCCGCATTTTGACAAGTCGAAAAATAGAGATGATGAAGGATCAAATCCCCAATACACCGAGAGATTGCAACGAGTTCAGTCCTGTCGCAAAGCCACTACTGGCGAATCCGACACCATTGGCCCCCAGTCCTGAAGGACAAACTGAGGGATGGGGTTTCTCGTTCTCGATCAGCCACTTCCCTGATGACACGGGAAGGGCCGCTGGCTCGGCCTCGTGGGAAGGAATTGCGAATATTTTCTGGTTTGCTGACCGAACCAACAATATTGGTGGCCTTATAGCAACTCAGATCCTGCCATATGGAGGTAAGTCTGGACATCGCTTGGTTTCGTCAACAGCTCATAATTATCTGACTTGCCTTTATACCAGACCGGCTCGTTCTCGAATGTTCCTCCAAGGTGGAAACTGAGATATATAGAGCTCTTGCGGATCGAGCAGAATAAAAGCCAGGCTGTTTGGATGGCGCCACAAGTTACGATGCAGACAAGGAGTGTGAAATCTGGCCACCGTACTGCAGACCTTGTCGATATCTCACCTAGAGGTATTCATCATCAAGATTAGCTGCGGATCGAAAAAGAACGAGCCGCGATTGCTGAGTTCACAGCAATGTCTAAATACGGTCCAGCTGGGTAGATAACCAAAAATTACTGAGTCCCATATGAGGAAACACGTAGTTGGCTTGTCAACACCACAAGCAAAGCACGCAGCACAATCGATTCAAGGCTTTACTTGGACTGTATGTACCGTAATTCAAAACTTACGAGGCACATTGCCATACGAGTTCCACTTGTCGATAGTTGGGAGATCCTATTTTTCGCGTTCTGCCAGCCTCGATGTAAAGATCATTACTAGATCGTAGCAACTAGAGATTGGGTAATTCGGGTGGTTTGATGTGAAATGCACATGCTTTCGGGGATGCACCGACTGGGTAAGTAAATCGAAGTTGATTGGCTAGGGAGGACGGTCCAGAATCGGCACGCCTATAAGTAGGTGCCGGCTCCATCGACCTTGCGCTGCCGGCCGACCTGCAAGTGACTCTGCTCTGTACATCGTGCGGACAATCCCAATACCGGTGCACGACCACGGGCGCCTTGTTTGCATAGATCTACGCAATCATCTCGCAGCCATGGAGCCAGTCACGGAGATCAAACGACAAGAAAAATATCAGCAGCTGGTCGATCTTCTTCTTAGCATCAAGCCTGAGATCTTCTCACAGTTTGATATATGCAGAACACAATATGAGTCTGAGGGAGGCAGTATTGGGGTGGACATTTTGATTCCCAGGTCCCCAAGAACAACGTCTCCATCCCAACCCAGGCCGGTCATGGTAAGGATACATGGAGGTTTCCTGGTAAGTCCAAGTTACTTTCGTTCCTTTGGCAAGTCCAAACTACCATCGGGTAGAGTTGGTGGTATTCAGTATTGGATATTGGTTCCAGCACATGCTAAGGCAGATGAGGTCAATAGATCACAGGGTCAAGTCTATTTCCTGCGTGGTTTGGGAAATGGATACTCGATTTTGCGCAGCTGCATGGTGCTGTGATCGTCAGCCCAAACTACAGATTACTCCCTGAGGCCCGAGGACGTGACATTCTTCAAGACATGCGGTCATTCTGGAGCTGGATGGACAATAAAGGCGCCCAGGATTTCCTAGACGGAACTCACAGCAACGTGATACTGGACACAAACCGCACCCTTTTGGTTGGAGAAAGCGCTGGTAAGCAAGCTTCAATCCCGCTCTCGTCCATACACATTGAAATTCCATAGATGTTGACCAGCACCAGGAGGCTATCTTGCAGTTCAGTCCATTCTGAACCAATACACAAGCCCTAAAGCCTTGTTGGTCTTGTACCCCATGCTGGACATGCTATCAAATTACTACTGTAAACCGTTCAGCAAGCCGATTTGTGGCGTTCCCAACTTCCCCGACGCGGTCGTGGATGAGTTTCTCAGGTCGAGTTCAGGGAAGCCTCCCATCACAGAAGCCGACCCGCCTTCTAGGCTGGAATTCGCCCTGGCAGCGGTCCAGACAGGCCGCTACCAGCAAATTCTCGGAAATGACCCGGAGCTATTCCCACTAGAGAGAATTCGGAAAATGGGATTGCCACCAAGCATGAGTGGGTCGGGCAGCGTTTTTCCGCCGACTTTCATCCTTCATGGTCAGCAGGACTCGGCGGTTCCTGTCAGTGGAACCCATATATTTGTCAGACTCTTGAAAGAGGCCGACCGCACTCTACAATTGCATGTAGCCATTCGCCCTGGGGACCATGGTTTCGACGCGACCGCGACCATTGATGAGCCCTGGCTCAAGGAGGGACTCGATTTTATCGCGAATGCATGGCAACCTCCGACTTCTGTACCCCTGAATTCTTTGCTGTAACTTTAAAATGCATAGTACGGCTCATGGAAGTTGGCAGAGAAGTGCTGTTTGAGTTCTTGCATGACAGAAACGGACCGCAATGGAAGACTCTATTCGGATAGCAAGAGAGATCGTGACTGGTGAAAGCCCTTCATACTACATCGGTATGCTGAAAACTGGGTTCCAAAAACATACAATCGCGGATTCAGGCCGAAGTCTTTGACAAATTTCCCATGCAGTGTCTAGGTGGTGGGGGATGGATGCGGTGAGGCAATGATTTAGCAAATTCAAATGTGCATGGACATCACTTCTGACGACAAGGGTGATTTTCTCTAGCGGCAGGTACTTTCCGAGCTCAGAGCGGTCGTCATATCATCAATCACAAGATACGGTGAAAACGTCTAGAATTCGGTGCGCCTGTGCTTCATCGTAAGGAATTCTAATCTCCTAAACCGGAAAAATGAGTAAGTTCACGGGGAGTGTGTAGAGAGACGGGTCAGGAAACCCACCTCAGCACTGCCTCTTCCTGGCTACATGACACGTCTAGCCTGGAATTTGTTCGTGACGACTTGTTGCGACAGTAAACAAGTGCTTGCACGTTCTCCCGGAATCAGACTCAACCATTCTTCAGTCGTTATCACGGGATAGCCTTTCATCTCGCCATCAGTGCCTGAACAAAGTGTACCTTCCCGTATTATCCTGGCCGAGATGGGTCATCAAGCGAAGCTGTCAGAGGTCACTGAGCCCACGTCGGTCCTGGACGCCTGCATCTGTAAGTACTTTATGGGCCTGCAGATCTGGCGATCACATGCTGTTGCGATGCTGAAAATCTACATCCCAGACCCTCCAGAATCTATGTTCGCGAGTAAGATGCCGCTTGATCCCCTTGTCAGGGTAGTTTGTGCAACAAGTCAATAGTCTCTAACTTCAGTGTGATGACAGAGCATCCAAGGACTCCTCATATCGGTAGTGAGCATTCCTCAAGTACCCATGTAGCTGCGCAGTCACCTTTCTCAATGTACCCTAACTCTTCGCAGGCCTCAAGGAGTACCAGTGCATGTACAAAGAATCGATAGAGGACCCGGACACCTTCTGGGGACGCGAGGCAAGAGACCTTCTAAGTTGGTCCAAGGACTTCTCCAAGGTCCGCTACGGCAACTTGACCCAGGGCGACGTTGCATGGTTCCTCGAAGGCCAACTAAATGCGTCATACAACTGCATCGATCGCCATGCCTTTCGCGACCCGAACAAGGTGGCCCTAATCCACGAAGCGAATCACCCCGGTGCCAGCCGCGCCATCACCTACGGCCAGCTCCTCCGCGACGTCTGCCAGCTGTCGTGGGTGCTGACCAAGGACATGGGCGTGCGCAAGGGCGACGTGGTAGCCATCTACATGCCCACGATCCCCGAGGCCGTCGTCGCAATGCTGGCATGTGCGCGCGTCGGCGCAGTGCATACCGTCATCTTCGCGGGTTTCTCGGCCGACTCGCTGCGCGACCGCATCGCAGACGCCAGGTGCCGGGTGGTCATCACAGTCGACGAGAGCCAGAGGGCCGACAAGTCCATCAGGCTGAAGGCCATCGTCGACGCGGCCCTCGCACTGGGCGACCTCAAGTGCGAGGCTGCTCCTAAGGTCTTGGTGTACCGCAACACTGGCGCCGAGATCACGTGGGTTGCTGGTCGCGACATGTGGTGGCACGAGGAGACTCAGAAGTGGCCTGGCTTTTACCCTCCTGAGCGTATGGATTCTGAGGATCCTCTGTTTCTGCTGTACACCTCGGGCTCGAGTGGGAAGCCAAAGGGTGTCCTCCACACAACAGGGGGCTATCTCGTTGGGGCGGCCGCGACGGGCAAGTATGTCTTCGACATCCATGACGACGATCGCTTCTTTTGTGGAGGTGATGTTGCATGGATAACCGGCCATACTTACGTCGTATACGCGCCTTTGCTCCTGGGAGTCACGACGGTGACCTTTGCGGGTATCCCTATATTTCCCACACCATCTCGCTACTGGGATATGATAGACAAGCATAACATCACGCACCTATACGTTGCCCCAACGGCCTTGCGTTTGCTGAAGAGGCTTCACCCTGAGATTGAAAACAGCATGCCATATCTACGGGTCCTGGGATCCGTCGGGGAGCCGATCGCGGCGGACACCTGGAACTGGTATTTTGGAAGCGTTGGGAAGTCCCAGTCGCCGGTTGTTGATGTAGGTCCACCTCACCGCGCCAGTTCGATTTGTTTAAATAAAACTATGGCAGATGGGTGGAGTGGTTTGACAGAAGCCCTCATACAAGACGCTCGCTAACTCATTGTGAAGACATACTGGCAGACCGAAACAGGATCCCATGCGATCACTCCATTAGCAGCCGCGACGCCTACGAAGGCCGGGTCAGCAACACTTCCTTTCTTCGGAATCGAGCCTGCCCTCCTCGATCCCGCTACTGGCCGTGAACTTCAGGGCCCAGGTGTGGAAGGTGCATTGGTCTTTAAGCAGCCATGGCCAAGCATGGCGCGCACCGTATGGGGCGCACATCAGCGCTATATGGAAGCATACTTGACTACTTATCAGGGTTACTACGTGAGTTGCTGCCGCAATACTGAGGGGCTTTTTCACGCGTTATTCTAATCTCGTATGGCAGTTCACGGGAGATGGCGCTGCGCGAGACGAAGACGGCTTCTACTGGATCAAGGGCCGCATGGACGACGTCCTTAACGTCAGTGGGCATCGCATCTCAACGGCAGAAATAGAGGCTGCTCTGGTGGAGCACCGGGCTGTGGCAGAGTCCGCAGTGGTTGGGAGTGAGGACGAGCTCACTGGGCAGGCTATCAACGTGTTTGTTGCCCTCAGCAACGAGGTATCGAGCCCCGCGCAGCGTGCGGAGCAAGAGATCATGAAGAAAGAGTTGGTCGGGCAGATCCGCAGCAAGATTGGCCCTTTCGCTGCCCCGAAGAATATTTTCATCCTCTCCGACCTACCAAAAACCCGCTCTGGGAAGATCATGCGTCGAATTCTGCGCAAGATCCTGGCTGGCGAGGAAGATCAGCTGGGAGATATCACCACTTTAGCTGACCCTTCAGTCGTCGGCATGGCTATCGAGGTAGTCCAGAAGTCGAAAACAGAATAGTTTGATAGAAGGTTTTATTGTGTCTTGACCTGTTTAAGGTTTGACTACTAGGTGAATACAGAATGCCTAGTACGACCTTGCCTTCGTCCAAGTGTCTCTAAAACCTCAAAGGGCTCTTCCATCTTTTCAAGAGTGCGCATTCAGGCTACATGTATCTCTGATACCCGCAGTCTGTAGGCGCAAATATCTTTCCACCTGCCTCTCGTGAATGCCGGTTCGGTCGTCAGTTTGCGTACATGAGGTCAGTATGCAACAATCTGGGACTTTCTGAGCAGCATCCCCTGATGCGTCTTTCTTCGCCTTTGATTTCTATCTAAGCAGACTTTTGTAAATACAGACGAAGCGGAATGACGTTGTGCGGTCTATGACCATTCACCGAAAGACACATAGAGGTGCTCAAGTCCCTCATAATCGGGCTCGTGACATTGTGTCCCGGATGGTCTGCAACTCCTCCGCGACCGATCCCACAGCTTCGAGAGCCATGCCAAAGCCGGCCTGGAAGCCGGTTCCACCTGCACCGTAGTTATGAACCACAACCCTCTTCTCCCCGTCAACATCAACGTGTTCTTTTTCAATCCGGGCCCCTCCTTCGCGGGAAGGACGCTGGCCCGCGAAAGCAGCGACGACCTCTGGCTCTTGTCTCTGGATCTCCGCGCTCAGGGCTTTGGTTCGAGCCAAAATGGAATCTGTCTCCGACTGATATGTAGCGCCATCGCTAGAAGCAGTGGTCAGCATTGGTCATGGCATGCCGTCTTAAGCAATTAATACTCACCCGTTTCCCTTCTGCATGTATCCGCCAAGAATCACCATGCCATTGGAGGCCGGCCGCGGGATGATATAGGTCTCGTAATCTGCTCCATGTCGCATTAAGTTGGTCCGGACATGAGGACCACGAGCCAAAACGACCTGGCCTCTTGTCGGATAGCACTTGGGATCTTCGACACCGGCTAGTGTGCGTGCACCAAGACCTGTGCAGTTGAAAACAAGCTTGGTCATGGGGCTGATGAATGCTGACTGGATCCCTGGCAGTTTCTGTCGCACAAAGCGCACGCCGTACTGAGTCTGCAGTCTGCGCTGCAGATACTTAATGTGAGCTGGGGCATTCACGGTCAGCGTCGTAAATGATACGGCAAATTGAACTCCCTGTGGAAGCTCTGCCTCGGGCAGGACGCGAAACTGCAGTTAAAGAGTCAGTGGATGTGAAAAGAGCGGCCTTCCTCGACAGATAGTTGTTGACTTGCGTCCTCTAGATAATCTGACATATGCCTTATCTTGTCCTTTGGCACCTTCTCATCCCAAAGCTCGGTCGAAGGTGTCCTCTGCACAAAGGACTCGTCGGGATGCTGGGTAGCAAGCTTGGCGAGGTGGGCATAGCCCAGCTTGTCCCACGTGAGAGCATTCTCATCGGTACCGGATATGGCAGAGAAATTGCAGCCAGCCCTAGTCTAGTTAGGAGGATAGTCTATTCGACGAATCACACGCACTGAAGGCATTGTGAACCGACCATGGAGATGTGTATTCGACAGCTGTGTCACCAGGCATATACTCGGCTACCACAGTGATCAGCCTCCCATACCCTCGCTCCGCCAGTGCAAGGGCCACATCAAGACCAATGATGCCGGCACTGTCCCTGATAATTAGAAATAGGACATAATATTGACTCTTGGCGCAACTTGCCCGACAATGACAATAGTATCCGTCGAACTCAGAGTATCCATGGTCAAGGACTTCGTCCCGTTGGCGATAGTGCTCGTTGCTTACTGAGTCTGGCTCGGGGTAAAATTGGGTTAACGCTGCCTGATTTACCTCGACACGTTCCTGAGCTTGACAGTCCATTGATCATACTGATATGTAATTCAATGTGTAGGGGTCTCGAGCATGGAATTACCCCAATCAGGCAATTGAGACACCTACGATGGCGCTGTTGTGGTCAAGAAGTTGATTATTTCACCCGGGTTTGTGAGTCTTACAAGCAGCACACAGACGGCGCTGGGCCGGAGATGTGGCCCGCCGCAGATAACCACGGTCCCCTCCCACAAGCTGAAGCTCCAGATTACGTTAAGCAGCTTAACGGAATTGGAATAATTTTGCCATGTAATACATGACAGGCGTATGGATTTCCGTAAATTTTCACAAAGCGCACATATTCGGATAAGGACGTGAACATGTCATCTGCCTTTCGCCCGCCAAGTAAGTACCTAGTTCGCCTCGGTCTTACTCGAAGGGGAATTACCGCTTTGAGAAAGACAATTCTCAGAGTACAATCCGGGCAGGGCTGCCCAGGCATTAATGTCCTGGCGATGATATAGACTATCTATTTCAAGTCACTGGGTAGTTATATCATCGAGGCGAAGCATTGCATCGTCGATTGTACACATTTCCGCGGCAACCCTCCCTCAAGCGAGGTCGAAGAGCCGGAATTTTCTAAATCTCATCACGCTACAACGTCCACTATGGCAACCATGGACAAAGTCTTTGCGGGCTACCGCGCCCGCCAGGCCGTCTTGGAGGCGAGCACAAGTCCCTTCGCCAAGGGCATCGCCTGGGTCGAGGGCCAGCTCGTGCCCCTCCAGGAAGCTCGGATCCCCCTGCTCGACCAAGGCTTCATGCACAGCGACCTGACATACGACGTACCGTCTGTGTGGGACGGCCGCTTCTTCCGGCTCGATGACCACATCACACGACTGGACGCAAGCTGCAAGAAACTCCGGCTTAGGCTTCCCCTCCCACGCGAAGAGGTGAAGAAGATCCTGGTGGAAATGGTCGCGAAGAGTGGGATCCGCGATGCATTTGTCGAGATCATCGTCACGCGTGGGCTCAAGGGCGTCCGGGGGGCAAGGCCGGACGAGCTTCTGAACAACAGCCTCTACATGTTCGTCCAGCCCTACGTCTGGGTGATGGAGCCTGAGATGCAGCCTACTGGGGGCAAGGCGATTGTGGCAAGGACGGTTCGCCGTATCCCCCCGGGTAGTATCGACCCTACTGTGAAAAACCTCCAGTGGGGAGATCTTGTGCGCGGTCTGTTCGAAGCGGCAGATCGTGGGGCCTTGTACCCTTTTCTGACGGACGGGGATGCGAACCTGACCGAAGGGTCGGGCTTTAACATAGTCCTCGTCAAGAACGGCATCCTATATACACCCGAGCGTGGCGTCCTGCAAGGAATCTCCCGGAAGAGTGTCATCGACGTCGCGAAAGCTAAGGGATATGAGATTCGAGTGGAATTCGTCCCAATCGAGATGGCCTACCAGGCAGATGAGATATTCATGTGCACCACTGCAGGTGGCATAATGCCCATTACGGAGCTCGATGGCCACCCTGTCAGAGATGACAAGCTTGGCCCCATCACCAAGGATATTTGGGACGGATACTGGGACATTCACTACGATCCCAAGTTCAGCTTCGAAATCGACTTTAAGGCCGGCACTGCAGTCAACGGCGTGCACTGACCAGGATGTGGGGAGCTAGGTTATTTGAATGGTCAAAAATGAATTAAATACGGCAGGAAAGGCTTGATCGTTGTTGGTAAAGGCTAGAAATTTCGTCCGTACACAGTTTTAGGGACAGAGGCAATGGCGCAAAGGCTGATCTTTATTGCTTCCTCGAGACTTTCCCGTTATTGAATGTGTGCCTGTGATCGATACCATGGCGCGCCTGTTGCGTGTGCTCTCTCAAATCAGGTGAATGCAAGTCCTGGCCTTGTAGAACCACGTTAAGTTGAATGTGACCTGTAGGATTTCGTGTTCGTTATGAATTATACAGCATTTGAGGTTGCAAAAGACGTGCAAACTATGTGTGAGATATCCTCGGAACGGATGGAACACAACAAGATCAAGAAGAATCTATCTATATGTTTAATTTGTTCTAGAGCCAGACAGTGAGCCACGAAATCTTTTATCTCAAGCCTTGAAAGCATTGTCGGCCATGTTACGGTACACGTTCGCCGGGTCCGCCAGCTCCTCCTCCACAGACGGAAGCTTCTTGACAACGCGCGCGGGAATGCCAACCGCCACCGAGTAGGGGGGCACATCTCGACTGACGATTGCTCCGGCGCCGATGGTGCTGCCCCTTCCGATTGTCACACCTGGGAGGATGACCGCGTTGGCGCCGATCCAGCAGTCGTCCTCGATGCGGATCGCTTTCCCCCATTCCACAAACTTTATCCTCGAGAGCACGCTTGTCTCGTGGCCCGCGGTGATTATGCTGACGCCGGTGCCGATCTGGACACGGTCGCCGAGGATTACCAGGCTGGTGTCGAGTATGGTGAGTCTTGAGAAGGCGGTATGTCAGTGGACCTTTTCGCTGAGGCTAGGTACTGTTGCGGGCGGATGAAATTTATCACGCGCCTCCGGGGGCCACATCATAGACACATGAGAAACTCACCCCCAGTTGATGAAACAGTCATTGCCCATCACAATATTGCATCCGTAGTCCGGGCGGAAGGGTGGCTCAATAACACAGCCAGTCCCTACTCGGCCGAGAAGGTCCGTGAGCAGCTTCGAGCGCAGGCTGGCCGCCTCCTCCTGCCTGAACTGGTTCGGGTCGACATTGTTGTACTTGTATGCCTTGCATCGGGCCTGGTGTCGGGCCTCGAGGAGCTGTGGGACGTTGGGGTTGTACAGCATGCCTGAAACCATGTCCTGGAAGTCATCGCACCATGGCGCGTCGTGGAGAGTCTTGGCTATGGCGAGGATTTCTGGATCCCGTTCCGTCCTTGCTTGCGCCATGATGTAGATACGACTGTGCCAGGAGCTCCGGTTCGTGTTGTGCAGGCGAGAGAAAGAAAAAAAGACAATGTCGAAGGGCGTCAGTCCTGAGCGACTTGGCAACTTTTGGGAAGGTGTGACGTGGTGCTGATCAAGTAAAGTCAATATCTACAAGCGAGCCAAATCGGCCAGTGTTGCATCGGCACGGGCAGGTGGGGTGGGTGGGTAGTCATGACAAGACGCATGCTGTTGAGGCACTTAGCTTAGCGCATGATAGCCGCGCTATCCCCGAAACAGTAGAAGCTCCAACTGCCTCTTTAGGAGATTCGCGTGCTGAGACTGGCGCGGAACAAGTGCGAAAATTACAGCAGCACTGATGGAGTCTGGATGAATATCCCTAATTCGGATGCCTGTAGACCCACTTCTGGACATCTCTGAAGTGCCAGTAAATTTACCGACGCTGTTTGACGACCATGACCATTACTTGATATGCGCTCTAAGACACCCTGTGGCAAGATAGTTGATAGCTATTCCGCATCAAGTAGTGTCCAACTCGACACAATATCTTGTAGTATATTACACTTGCTGTATACGAACACATTCATTTGCGTTGCTGACCATACCCCCAGCAGTTCCTGTGCATGGACGAAACAAAAATGGTGCTCTTGCGCCGAAAAACTACTCCCCACACAAAGGGGTGCCATGACAGTGGCCGGCCACACCAACAAAGGGACAGCCAAGCGAAGGATATCTCATGTTACAGATGTCTGCAGAGCTCATCAGCCTGGCAGTAGCATATCTCACTAGTGCAAGGGCTTCGGAGCCAAATGATCACAGCAGGTGATGCTCCTTGGTGAATCGTGAGTTGGTGAATGCTCATTAAACAGATGGGCCGATGACTTACGTGGCTGAGGTGCAATGACGCAGGGAAAAGGTGGACTTCTGTGCTAGTATGTAGCCTGGAGGAGATTTTCCGGACGAGTAGTTGTCGCGCCGACGAGTGTGCTTCGTGATGCGAGATTAGGCCAGCAATCATGCGCCGCATGGATCGTATCTCCCCCAGCAAGAGCGCCGACGAGAGTTGTTTTCACTTGCTGTCCTGGTCAGACATCCCAAGGACAGGAGCAGGCCGTCCATAGCAACGACTCTAATCTTTCTCGGTTGGTTCCGGATGAAGACAGGCCCCTCATCCAAAGAGGTATTGCCTGGACGTGCTGACACCGCACTTGGTGTCCATGAGAGAACCCCACCAGCTACCAGGCTCTTTGTTTGCCCAAATCTCTTCGAGTAGACTCAGCGTAGTAAGAAACATATTATAGCGTGTCTTCTCACCCCACCAAGAACAATACTTCCGTGCCTCCTCGCGCAGTTTGTCGTCTTCAGTCTCGCAACCGGCAAGGAATACAGGAAGCAGGAGCTGCTTCTGCACCATGACGCTGGGCCGGCACGACGAGACATTGTTGAGAGTTTTGCGCGCCAGGAATCCGAGGTGCGGGGGCACAGGCTCATCTCTTTGCCACTTGAAGACGCGTTCGATGTAGAGAAGCAGCGCGAAGCGCCAGGCCTGTGCGCAGTGGTGGAGGTCCTGTAGGTAATGCATGGCCTCAGTGGGGTCCATGGCCTCGGCGTTGGGCAGTAGGGACGAGCAAGGGCTGGCCTGGCCGAACTCGGCGTCCGGGTCGTCGAACTGCGGCGCCCGCCAGTTCTTGATGGCCGCTTCGACGGCGAGGACGGGTCCCATGTCGAACGTGACGCACGTCATGTGCGCGGCGAGCTCGAACTCCCGCGCGTACAGACCTAGTCGGAACATGTATTTGAACAAGTCGTCTGGGCACCCTGAGACATTGTAGAAGGTTGAAGAGACAGGCTTGTTGAAGGTCGCTGCAACGTTGGGGCCTGACAAGACGAGGCCTTGGCGGGTGGTGAGGGCCAGGGTGACGTCCCACCTGGTGGTAGCAGCGAGGTCAAGTCAGCCTCCTAGATCCATTTGCAGAAACGGAATGGGTTGGGGAAAAGGCGCCATGGGTATTATAGGGATATATGCATACCATACGAGCATGTCAATCTGTGCTTGCATGCGAGGTGTCTTGGGTATCCTGAGCAGGTTGATGGCTTCGAGTATCTTGTGGGCGCGGTTTAGATGTGAGACCCAGGGACCCTGGGCTGACGTGGCACAGTCCAGGGTCATAAGGATCAACAGCGCATCTAGAAGGTTGCCCTGCGCCGTGGGCGAATTGGGATCACTCTCTAGCTCTTCCAGGAGTTGCGTAGCCTTCCGCTTGTGTGCCTTCGCCTCAGCCAGAGACTGTCCCGTCTTCTGGTAGATGTGCTTGTAGGACAAGGCAAGGATGCAGTGCCATAGCAGCGGAGACCCTCTTCCGGTCTCAGCATCATAGCGGAAGGGATTGGCTTCGAAATCATGTGTGAGCGGCCACACACAAAACTCTTGATCATCTGGCAATGATTGTTAGCACGGATCGAGCTGATGCACTCTCCTTGGTCTGTCGTTGTTTCATCCGACCATGAGAGAATTGATTTTTTTCTCGGTGGCCAGTAGACTTACATTGCTCAAACAGCCTGGAGAACTTCTCGCTGATATTGCCAATTATTGGTGCAGCGGGTATATAAGGGTCGTCATTGCGGTCGATGCTCTCAGTCGAATCTGACGATCCGGTGCCTGACAAACCGTGGCCAAAGATTGGACTGTCTTGATCGTCGACATTTCCTGGATCACCGGCTTCCGCGGAATGAATTGCTTCCGCGGAGTTATCAGTTACATCCTTGTGGCCGTGAGTATTGGCGAAACCACCTCGCCCAGGCAGATCGACTGGGTCTTGTAAGAGCTGATCTGGAGTCGGGAAAAATGGCATCTGAAATATGGAGTCAAAGGGAGAGAAGAGATTATTTGAGGATGCAGAGACCTCAATTTCGTCCATGGCGGAGGCTGCCATCTGATCTGCAGAGGACCAATCAAGAAAGGAGCCAGCCTCGATGCCATCATAATGGTTGGCATGCTGGAGGGCCGGTAGGGTGGAGTCGATCCGAGCAAGGTTCGGTGTCGGCCCAGCTGTTGCCGCTGCCGCAGCAGAGGGACCAGGCGAGGCAGCTGAAGACGCGATTATTGCTCCTGGCGTAGGCGTGGCAGTGCAGTTGCCCAGCCGTCCAGACGGGCCAGCTTCATGCTCATGCTCGGGTGGGATCAAGCGTGAAAGAGGATGGGAGACTGGAGGGCCACGATTCGGTCGCCCATGAGATGAAACGTCGACGCTTCCAGTAATGGCGGCATCAGAAGCAGTAGCAGTCTGGCTGGCGACGTTGATGGTGGGCTGGGGTGAGGTCGGGCGTGATTTCGGGCGGCCAGGGGCAGTGCGACCAGAACGAGGGGCCGGGCCGGGCGCGGCGCGACAACGTCTCTTCCGGCTGGGACCGCCAACGAACTTGAACTCGCGAGGGGCCTTCACTTGGGGCTGGGGCATTTCCGTAAACGTGAGTGACAGACTCGCGGCACACACAAGAAAGGATAAAAGTTGGCAAGCAACATCAGGTAAACTGTAGTCGAGGTGTGTCCCGAACAAGATTCGGTGGGGTCATCCTCGAATTGGTCTCTTCCTAGCCGTTAGGAACAGACCCAAGCCTAGCGTTATGGAGGGGCAAATGCCAGCAGGGTCGTCAGGGCCGTTTGGCCCGCGGTGAGCCGGGTCCGGTGTGGGGGGATGGGCGTGAGCCCAGGAGAAGGGGGGCGTGCCTTTTGACAAATCGCAGGAGAGCATGGTCCACATCTCGAACTCCAAATGAAAAGTATTGCATGTAGAGCCATAGGAATCCGGAGTTCAGAGACTGGCTGGCCAAGTCAGATCTAATGTTCGTAAAAAGCTCGTATGGCTGGAAGGACTGGTTTCAACAGCGGTTGCTTGTATGATCTTCGGATGCAAAAGTCGAAAGCGAACCCATGCTGTAAATGACGGTCGTCTATAAGTGACCTGAGCGCACTCCAGCCGGATCTTAAGCAACGTATTAACTACTTGATAACGGCAACGAAATCACGTTCGATTTTGGGAGTCTATATAAGGATCAAGGAAATCAAATTTGAAAAGGTCTGCGCTGGTCACCATGCCAGCACTGATCACCTGAATAGTCACAGACTGTGGCTGGCTCCTTCCCCGATGACAACATGACGAATCCTATCAAAGGCCCCTATGTGCTTCTAATGTGCACCACATGAGTCCTGCTAACACAATCTAGCATGCGAGACTACCTCTTCCGCCTCGCACTATTGCCAGGGCCAAGACACCTCGAAACTACCCATGCAGGTAGCTTACTTTATATTGAGGTCACCGATCTGAAGGATCTCTGAACCCATGGATCGCAGCTTATCGAGACCGAGTCAACGTGAAGTTTAAAATCAGGCAAGCCAATCATATGGAAGGATATGTAAGTAGACTGGGTTATTCAAGCGATAGAGAGAAAATTCATGTGGTGAGTAACTGCAACAATATCAAAAGCATCACTCAGCATCACTCACCTCGGAATAAAAGGGTGGCTTGACCTTACCAATAAGTAGTACTGTTGGAGCTGGGACCGGTTGGCCAGTTGTCTTTGCACAGAATATAGGAGGAGTGAATCACTTGTTAATGTAAATTATGTATTCATGAAATAAATTAAACCCTTGAGCATCACGTTCCACCCAGGATAGCCTCGGAAGCCTTCTCACTAAGAATAAACGTCGCAATGACCGGGAAAGCACCAGGGATCCTAGGGAAGGCACTAGCATCAACCACACGCAGACCTTCAACGCCTCGAACCTGGAACTTCGAGTTGAGCACCGCGAGTTTGTCATCGTCAGCGCCAATAGGGCAGGTGCTTGTAACATGGTGCCCGAAAGTGTTATCCCGGATGAATTGCTCATCAGCCTGTGCATCAGAGCAGGTTCCATCGGCGACATAACCAGTCGGGCAAGGCGGGCTGGTAATATTGACGGGGCCGGTAGGCGCAGTAACACGCTGCAGGACTCGGCGACCCCATGCGACAAAATCTTTGATGCCTCCGATATCCGTCTCGGCTCCCGTGGTGAAGTACCTGAAGTTGATCTCCGGCATCTCCGTGGGGTCCGACGAGCGGAGCTTGACGTAGCCGGCGCGGTTCTGCGGATGCATGCGGACAGAGTGAATTCCCCAGGTGTTCGGCGGCTCAGTCCAGGTCTGACCCGGGGTGGCTGGCCAGAATCCGCGGAAGGCAAAGGATCCAGAGAATGCAATCTCATCGCGCTCTCCGTCGGGTGAGTGTGGCGTCTTCAACACAACAATGTTTGAGTTTGGACCGGCATTCGAGTACGGGCCCTTCCCCTGAAGCCAGGCGTCGTAGCAAGGGTCCGGGAAGACCGCGCCAAAAGTACAATTTGCAGCGGTCAGGCCATCCCTAGGGGCGTAGGTGAAGTTTTCAGCAGCCAGGCCCGTGACTGCCATCTCCTGGTTGTCTTGCATGTTGGTCCCAACACCCGGAAGGTCCGCGACGACTGAGATGTTGTGCTCGGCGAGATGCGTCGCGTTTCCGATACCGCTTAGAAGCAGGAGCTGTGGCGTGTTGAATGAGCCAGCGCTGACGATGACTTCCTTTCGCGCGTAGACGCTCTTGAGCGTGCCTTGGTTGGAAGCTGTCCATCTCGGGTCACCCTTGTACACGCTCTTCCCTTCGAGAAATTCAACACCAACAGCCTTAGGAGTGCCGGTGCTGTTCGACTTGTCAAAGAGGATGCGAGTAGCGTAAGAATTCAGCTGAAGTTGAAGAGGGAAGTTTCCGTTGACGGTCTCAACAATTCTGTCCCTAGCACTGGAACGACCGAACGTCTTGTTGGCGTGGAAAGGCAGGGCCCATAGGCCTTCAGTCGTGTCTCGGCTCGGATCTTCGTAGTTGGGGTCCGACGTAACATATTCTTGCAGCTGAGCAGGATCTTTTCCAAGCTCCGAAAGCGTGGCATTGAGAACAGCCACGGCCTGCTCGCCGCTGGTGTACTGCGTTCCATCGCCGATAGCAGTCTGGAGATATCCATCAAACCCATGGCCTTTGGTCCCCGGAGGCAGGTATGTGTTGTTCTCTAGCTTGACGAACAACTCGCGCGTGTGTGTCGCGCTATACCCAGTACTATTAGCTCTGTGGCATCTCTGGACAACAATCGGGGGTTTCTTACTTCCAAGTAGTATCGTTGGTGATCTCCGCGATGTAGTTCCAATCACTGTCGCTTGGAAGGAAGACGGCACCAGCGTTGATGATAGACGAGCCTCCAAGAACAGCTCCACGGGGATAGTTGACTCCCAAGACCACAGAACCATTGGGCTCGCTGCCTCCGGGCCCTACCCAGAGATCACCGTTTGGCTTCTTCCACACAAGATGCTCGTATCTCAGGTCTTGCTGCAGGTCGTCGTAGTGCTTGACATCTGCTACCTGTTAGTCACCTGCTACGGATCCTGAAGCGATACGTTCTGGAAAATTCCAAAACATTACAGACGGGGATCCGCGAAAGGACAAGAATGGAGCTTACAAAAGTCCCAGTGAAGGTTATCGTGGATTCCAGTCGAAACAAAGTAATTAATGACATGAGATGAGGGATCGGCAAACTCATCATCGCCAGCCTCAATCAGCAATGTCTCAAAACCGGCGCGGGCGAGATTGCTCGCCAACGGACCGCCTCCTGGACCGCTGCCGATGACGATGTAATCGAATTCGGTCTTATTAGTCTGGCGATACTGGAGTGCATGGGCGCCGGTAACAAGCAGGGGTGCCAGCGCAAGAAGACGGCATACTGCCGGACAAAGAGAAGACATCGTGCGCATCTTGGGCCAATGCGTGCTGTGCAATTGTCACAGAATCGGGCGTGCCATACTACGGGAGAGACTAAGCCAAGAGCATTGGGCCCGTCATCATTTATCTACGACGAAGAGACATTGGAGTCCGCCATTCAGCCAGAATTGATGTAAGCCCGATAATTGAGGGCTAGTTCTGTAGGAGTAGGTAGCATGTCAGCCGAGAGGATACGTGCCTTGTTATTGAGCAGGGTCGAGATCGGGACTATGTAACCTAAACAGGAGTAGGCTTCTGGATCCGGCGACGACTCCAAGATGGGGGGAGGAGGTGGGGAGGAGCGACGATGGCCGACTACCCGCACTGCAATTTCGATTTGGGGAAAGATTGCATAGGCGACATCTGCCGCGGACACTAATTCCCCAATGTCCGTTAATGTGCGACAGGCCTACACAGTAGTGTGTCTTATAAATAGATTGCAAAGAAAACTAAGAGCGGAAGCAGTGCGAGACCGTTATGTTGGTCACCAATTGGGTAAAGCTACCGCGTCTAATGCGAAGCTCAGGAGTCCGTCGGGGATGAAAGTCCCCCGTGGTGTGGCACAGCCTGTTCTTAACATCATAAGCAGGGCTGCGACGTGCCGTGCCGGCGGCCCTTAGCTATGACGGAATATGACCGCGTATCCGTTCGTGGTGTTTGCTTGCGAGGCTCAGTGTGGTATTCAATTGTTATCTGAAAGCCAGGAGAAGCTTTATTCCGAAGCACTATGACCAATAGTAGGACACTACATTCTATACTGAATGGTTCTTATAACTCAAATGTAATAATTGCAGAATTGCCCGTTATGGACGCGCAGCAGGGAGCGCCCCTCGCAGAGCTCAGGTCCCTCCCATTTGCGCTAAATCAATCACTCACGACGTGCAAGATGTCTTAATAGCTCGACAGACTCGTGCCCAGAGGAGTTAGAGAAGGAGGCAGCTGCACCAAGCAAGGCCGACCGTCGGGGTTGGGCATAGTATAGGTGGGCAGAAGTAGGGTTGGGACCAAATCAGCGTGGTAAGAGACCAAGTGCCCTATAAATTTGCTACGAAACCGGCAGGCCACTGTGTTAATCCGCATTTTCTCGAATGGTATCCCATTGCTAGATCTTACCCACAGCACTAGGCCAGCAAAGTGCCAGGCACGGGTTGTTTGCGGCCACTCGAAGATTCTTGAAAGATTTGGCCTCTCCCTTCAGAGGGCTTTGCTGCCCAAGATCAGTTCAATGATTCCATCGGCACGTACGGCACAACATCAAAAATGCAGGTCGAGAATGATTTGGAAGTCTAGGAGAACAACCTCGGAGCGATCGAAACTGGCTATCCCGGTATGGGAGAGTTGTCATCATAGCTGTCGCGTTTTAGACCACTGTACTATGAGAGAAAAATGTGACGCCACACTGTCCATAGTACCCCTGGCCTTATATCGTGATATACATCACAGACGACAGTGATGGTTCCCAATACGTGATTTCTGCCTAACTAGCTCATCATGTTGAGCTCTCTCTCTCGAGATGTACCGCGTAGTCTACGGGAACGCACGACAACCGAGAAAAACCAAGGGGCCTCGGGTCGATCGCTCCATCCTTTCATCTCATCGGAACATTCTGACGTGGCCAAGTACAGAACGGCTGGCTGGCCTTCAGACAAGGCTTGAGCAGGAACGGCGAGGGGAGAGGAGACACAGAGTTGGAAGCCGCTGCGGGTAGTTGTGGGCCACTGTGGGCCACATCGATCGACAGAGGAAGCTCGCCCCGTCGAAGGTAACAGCCACAACGGGGAGCTCGGAACAAGATATGCCCATGGCCCGTCCATTATTCCCGCCGGGTGTGGAGACAGCTGCTGATCGATCGAGTGTGTGGCCGACTTCCGTCCGACGGAGAGGCAGGGGACAAACCGTTCTCGTCCGGTTCAGCTCATGCCTGCTCGTCAGGCGGAAGCTGACCACTCGAAGCACTATTGGCTCTAGGGAGGTTGAGCGAGATGTTAAAGTTAGGCGGAGCATACGAGGGAGTAGGCTACACTCAAATTATGGACCTCTGTTCCCGTGTAACCGAGGATTCAACCGTGCCATTGGTGTCATGAGACAGATAGTGTTCATAGAAGACTCGTGAAAGAGCAAGACTTTATTTAGCTCCGTGCCTCTTCAACCTGATGTCATTACATCTTTGCGAGTCTCCGCTAATACAGCGTAAGGCAGACTTGCTGGGCTATTCGGATGAACTCATAGCCGGGTTGTACCCAGATTTGGTTCTCCGACCGAGAATCGACAGATCAACATAAATCCGGATTCTAAGCCTATGGTTGGAGAGACCATCTTATGGGTCCAGTAACATCCCCGCATGGGCTGTGTAGTCGCATGACTGACGCACGATCAAATTCAGTACCGGTCATGGCCGGGCTCGATGGAGAATGTGTGACGGGTAAATGGCACTGACTCGTCGCATTTTGATTAATTAAATCCGAATATAGACACTCTGTTCTCCCTGAGCGAATACGTGAGCGAAAAAAGGTGTTTATAAACGTCGTCGTCTCCAGCCATAAAAGCTTGTTTTCAATTCTTCAGCATCCAGCCGAATCAACTCCTGCAGTTACAGTCTTTTTCTGAAGAGCATCTCTAGCCTCTCAACTTCACCCACACAAATATCAAAATGAAGGTTTTCACCGCCCTTGTCAACTTGGCCCTTGCCTCCAGCGCCGTTGCTGTTGCTGTCGACAGCCGCGCGACTCTCCCAGGCTTTGCCGAGCGCGCTTGTGGCACTACCGGCGGTAAGTTCACAACGGCTTCCCTGTTTGACGAGTCTACTGCATGCCCATCAATACGGAAGAACGCAAGCAAGAAATTTTTGCTGATAATATGCTATTTCCAACAATAGCTCCCTGCACTAGCGGTGACGACTGCTGCACCTACTGCGACCCTTACTCCGGATGGACTTGCACGGACCAGACCAGCGCATGTGTTGAGACAGGCAGTAAGTTTGAACTTATTTCATGGTCTACATTCAGTTCATTTGCTAGTAGTACTATATGCTAATATAGCTTCTTTGCAGCTGTCCCTGCTTTGGGCCAGAACGACTGCTGTAGCAAGGCTGTTGACTCGGCTGGCAAGTGCACTTGAAACACTTGCAAAGATCATTCAATCTGTACATATGTAGGGCTAGGACAGAATTTAATTTGAGACTTCCCCAACCTCTGAAAGCAGCAATCGATTCTATGGTGCCTTTCCCTTAGCCTATGCCATCACAATTATCAGCGTAGGGTAACATGATCCTCTCGCCCGCAGGCACATAATGTGCTCAGCCAAAATGTCTAAAATGAAAATAATTCTTGCCACTAGATCTGAATTGGACTCTAGGGCAAGCAGCCGAGCTAGGGGTCTAAGTATAAATCTCTTGTACCTGGTCATTCCGTTGTGAAGAAGGCATTGCGTAAGCAAATATCGGTGGTTGCTAGGTTTCAAGGGGAGGGCTACTTCCTTCGGTACTGAGCAATGTATATGCTAATAGAACATTCATGAACGCCAGCAATCATGAACACAAAACGTTAACTATATGCTCTATGTTGGCCGTCACCAACTCTGGTCGTCTACGACACGTCAAGTAGTAGTTGAGCGCAGATGTTGATTTGGAACTTAGCCACGGTACTATAAAGTCGTATAACAGCATTTCAAATCAGAAACGAATCGTGCGTTATCCAGGGGACACACCCTCAGCTTAGAATAGAAACTTGGGTAATGCATGCTGCTGGCCTTGTGACACTCAAGCAGCAATTTCATTGCACACTATTTATGACGTTGACATCTCCAACAAAGTCCGCATCTCTGTTGTCTGCGGGCGCAGTCGTCCTTGGAAAAGCTGACCGCATCAGACATATGGCGCGTCCAGAGCCAGCCGAGAGAATCCCACTCGCATTTTGAACCAGGTTGCGGCTCCTGAGCTAATATAGACTCACATCAGCGGGCCAGGGCACTCGCCCTATTGGTAGATGCAGCCCAGCGGTCCAGACTGGGGGCCGCTGCCTGCTGCAAGTCAGCATCGATCCCTGGATGGGACGAAAACTATAGCCTTGGCAAGCATGGCCACGATGGAGGATTTCACGTGCCTGAATGTGTGGAAATTAGAACATTGAATGCAGTCAAATATCAGCTGAGGTCTGCCTTGGTAGGCGCTTGCGCCTTCTATCATCCTCAAAATCGCATTTTTAATATTGTCTGGCGCTTGTATTTAAACTCGCCAACCTCGTCGTTCGTTTCCAAGAGCCGCGGATTTAAAGGTCCGCTTTCAGAAGATGGCGTTATCACGGTGGCCTACGAGGGCATCTGCCCTCATTATATATCTGGCAGCAACACAGACGGCTTATGCTGCATTTATAAATTCATCCTCCATAGTAACGTCGAAGGCATCTTTGCCCACTGGGGAGTCTGGAGATCATGACAAACCCTGTCAGTTCGCGGCCGGATCGGTGATGATTTGGGACTGGAGTGCGGCGCAAACGGCGGCCACCATAACCCACACGATTGTTCCGCACATTACAGCATACCCTAATGGAAGCTCTGTCACGAACAACGAGACAGTGCTTGCGACCGCTACACTGCCCAACAATGTTACCGCGAGCAGCACGATCGTGGTCAGCGGCTTCACCATGTACGATCAATACCTGATGCGCTGGTCCCGTTGACGAAGGAATATGCCTGGTCCTATACTAATATCAGCCGGGTTCATAGGACTTATCCCTCAATATGGGCCCAGTACTCCAGCTTCTACTCTGGCGACTGCGCAGTGAGCACAAGCACAGAAGTCATCCCGGAATTCACACACACATTAACCCAGATTGGCGACGAACCATCGTGGACCAGTACCGAAGTATACCCTGAACGAACACAGCTGTACACCATCCAGACCGGAAAGCATGTCACGATGCCGGCTACCGCTGACCCCGCACGGTTCTTCTACCGCGCCGAGGGCTGGGACTACGACGGGAACAGCCCTGCGACGGTGTGGCCGCCGATGCTGGAGTACCTAGTTGGCCTGCAGACGGTGTGGGAGCAGATGAGCGGACAGGACGTCAGGACATGTATCTTCCCGACGTGTGCGCCGACGGCCGTCGCGCACAAAATGGTCTCGGCTACTGTGCTGGTGGAGTCAACCCAAGTCGCATCGGCGGTATACTACAATGCTCCCACCACCAGCGATAACATACCGGCACTGCCGAGTAGTACGCCGGAGACGACCTCGCCTACCACGCCACCCCCGCCACCGCCGGTTTCGACTCCCGGGAATACGCCGCCTACCGAGCAGCAGCCACCTTCGCAGGTGCCTGACACTCCCGAGGCGCCAGCTCCGACTCAGAGCTCGGTAGAGGTTGTCATCATCTCCACAGGTGGTTCTGACGAGGCAATCGCAACCATAACGACTGAAGTGGCAGGTGGGAATCAGGCAGTACCGGAGACGACATTTGTCCGTACGACAACTATCGATGGACAAGCGCAGGAACAGACTGTGGTCTCTCCAGCGCCAGTCGCCAGTCCGCCTCCGGGAGAAGTGACCTTGATACGGGAGGTCACCTCCAACGGACAGACACTTACAGAGACCATCGTCTCTGTGTCTGCTGTCCCGACTGCACAAGCGTCAGAAGAGACCATCGTGACCACGATCACGGGACCCGACGGCGCGCTGTCAACCCAAACAATCATCTCCATCGCCCCGGGCGTTGGTCCTCAGCCGTCGGAGGTGACACTCGTCACAACGGCAACACTAGACGGCACCCCGGTGGTCCAGACCATCGTCTCCGTCTCCGCCGCAAACCAAGGCGGCAACGACTCAGGGGACGGGATCACAGGCGCGCCGGGCACCCCGGCTCAGGAGAAGGTCACTAGGACAATCGTCTCCGACGGGCAGACGTATGTGCAGACCCTTATCTCGCCGGTGGAGACCGGAAGCTCGCCTGGCCAGACCACATTCGTCAGGACGGCCACCTCGGACGGCACGACACTCGTGCAGACTGTCGTGTCGCAACTTCCCAGCGGTGGTGCAGGCGGCAACGGGGACGGCGAGGGCTCGACGACATCGGCTACAAGTGGTTCCGCGGGCGCGGAATATTCTGGACCCGCTGTTGTGAGCGGAGGAGCCGTGCTGAATCCTTTTGCTGGGAGGGCTTTGGCAGTCATGGCTGTGGTCGTTGCGGCCGAGCTTTTTCTTGAACTGTAGATGTATCGGAAGGATTACACCACACTGTACATGTGCAGGCCGTGCATAGGCGGTCGAAGAAACATGATTATAATTGAATCACCAAATCTGATGAAATATCGCGCGGATTTTCAGGAGATACAAGGAGCTGCCCTGGTCGAGTCAGGTCAGCGCTGTCATGTAAGAAATAGGAAGGACTGTTCAACAAAGTAAACAAGGGCAGGAGGGGTGGCCGGCTTAGGTAAGTCATTCAAACCAGCCAACTGCATCGCATGCACATGCTTACGTCCACCACACTTCCAGTCCAGACCTCTCAGCAAGAACACGACACACAAACATGGCCTGTAACGAGCTGTACCAGTACTCGCTCGCCCTCGGTCTCATGGACGGCGTTGCCGATAAGGGCTTGCCTATCTCGGACTATCTTGAGCATGGCGACCACGGACTGGGCACCTTCCGCTTCATGAACGGCGAGATGATCGTTGTTGACGGCGAAGCCTACCAGATGCTTGCCGATGGGTCAATCAAAAAGCTGGACCCGAAAGGCGATGCCATTCACCCCTTCGCTCAGATCACGCGCTTCAAACCCGAGATTTCCGCAAGAGCTGCGGTGCCGAGCAAGGAGGAACTGAATGGCATCGTCGGCGGCCTTGTGTACGTAGCTTCCTGCCTCTGTAAAAGCCACGTCCCCGTGTTCACGCGCAGCACGGTCTTGCTGAAAAATGTTGGTGGCGCTCCGGGAGTACTTGTGGCATTTGCCCACTCCTGGGAAGATGCTCCATTTTGCTTGGATAACGGCTGACACCACATTCCCCAGGCCGGGCTCAAAGAACCATCACCTGGCCATGCGCCTCGATGGTCTCTTCAAGTCCATCACCGTCCGCACAGCAGCAGGTCAGACAGAGCCACGCCAACCTATGATCGAAGTCGGGAAGAACCAGGTAGCGTTCAGCTTCGAAAATGTACGCGGCACACTCGTTGGGTTCCGGCAGCCTCACTACATACAAGGCATAGGAATTGCCGGCGATCATCTGCATTTCATCACAGAGGACCGGCAACGTGGTGGGCACGTCCTTGCACTCAAAAGTGATGGCGAGCTCGAGGTGAAGGCGGCGCAGATGTTCAAGATGACGCTGGAACTGCCCAAGGGCGACGAGGAGTTCAATGAGGCGCCGCTGTTGGGCAATCACAAGGACCTGGAGTTGGTGGAGGGTTGAAACAGTGAGGAACCAGAGTTCAGTCAGTCAAGTGGAATCGCTGTGCATTATGAGCGCCATTCTGAGGATTTTGAACAGTTGATAGGCAAAGTGCTGATCTGGAGGTCACAACCACACCTTTCTCACTTCGCCAGAATGTATAGTCTACTGTCTAATCAGGTGTGCAAAGAAGTCCTTGACAAAATAAGCCGATCGCTTAGCATAGCGCGTCTTCTCCGGTGCCTCGAAATCCACCCAGGTGACCCCAAAACGGTCCGAGTACCCAGCCGTCCATTCCCAGTTGTCCGTAAAGGTCCAGCCGAAGTAAGACTTGATGACTACTCCCTCTTGCGATGCCTTGGCAATAGCAGTCAGATATTTGTTGAAGAAGTCTATGCGGTGCGGGTCCTCAAGGACATCAGCAGGTCCCTTTGGGGCCCAGTCATGCTCGCCCTTGGCCGTGGTGCCGTTCTCAGTGATGTAGATTGGCGTCTGGTAGCGGCTCCAGATCCAGCGTAGCAGCTTTGCCCACCCCCATTCGGCTGTCCTGAGCCATGGAGTATCGCTTTCTATGCCGCGACTTTTGCCCGCCTTGTTGGTGTCGTGGAGCTCCACATTGCCCTTGTGGTCGTTGATATCAGGAGGCTGGTCACCTCGATTCTTGATGTAGAAGGCGCTGTACGAGTTCATGCCATAGAACTCCGAGCTCCCCCGGATGAGCTTCTTCTCTTCCTCCGTGAACCTCGGCAGCCTCTCCCCCAGCTGCGCACGCATACAGGCTGGGTAGTCCACCTCGCCCTTGCCGTAAAGGGGATCAGCGTACCAGCCGATCTCAAACTCGTTCTTGCGCTGCGCAGCTGCGACGTCCCTGGGGTCGTTCTCGTCCCATGGCTCAGACCAGTTGCCGTGCAGAGTGATCATGATCGTGCCCTTTTGAAAAGGCTGGAACTCCCTCTTGTACAGGTCGCACACGTATCCATGGGATACAAGTTCCGTATGGCCAACGATGAAGGGTTCCGTGCTGCTGTCTCCCTCTGCATTTCTGTCACGGTAGCTAGAGCGTCCGGGCGCGTGGACGCCCGCTGCGTAGCCCGCGAGCGTGTACACGCCTGGCTCATTGTATGTGATCCAACTCTTGACGCGATCACCGAAGCTTTCGAAGCAGACGCGCGCATACCGCACAAAATCGGGCGTGTACTTATCTTTGTCGAGCATGCCCCCGTAGCGGGTCTGAAGTTCCTGTGGTATATCCCAGTGGAACAGCGTGACAAACGGCGTGATGCCGTTGGACAGCAGCTCGTCAATGAGGTTGTTGTAGTACTGGATGCCCTGTTCGTTGACGGGATCGTCTTTGCCGCCAAGGGGGATGATGCGACTCCAAGCCAAAGAGAATCTGTAGGCTGTGACTCCGTATTCTTTCATACGGGCCACGTCCTCTTTGTAGAAGTCGTAGGACCGAACAGCATCCTCATTGGTACTGGCATCCTTGATACGCGAAGGTTTCTCGTGGCACCAGATGTCCCAGATCGACAGCCCTTTGCCATCCTTGTTCCAGGCACCTTCCACTTGTGCTGCGGCGGTCGCGTAGCCCCACTGGAAGTCGGCAGGGAGGGCGCCTTTGAGGGAGGGGTCGAAGTCGGAGACTGAGTAGCTCGCCATGGTCAGTCGCTTGCCACACCGCGTCGTCGTCTTGCTTCAAACCAGGAAGAACAATGGTGTCTTTTTAAACAAGGAACGGGGCTTACCGGAGTGGCTCCTGGACCATGGACATCACATTGCAGCCGTTGTCATGGCCTGACGAGCTGCACGAGAAGCTGGCAAACCGTCGGATCAGCGTCTCGTGAGCGGAAGCGCCAGCTGCCTGCAGTGCCTGCAGCTCGCGCGCGCTGCGCAGGCCGCGGTCATTCGTGGAACAGCTCCATCGGTGAAGCTTTGTCCGAATGTCGTTGGACCCCAAACCGTCACCCGTCGGGTCAATTGGGAAGAGGTTCGGCAGCTAGGGCCGCTGTTGCGGACTGCTCACCTAGCTTCGACAAGCAGTGCAGAAGATCGTCGAAGAGGGTTAGGATATGTGTGCCGGGGGCACCTCCCCCGCCGACACACACTCACTCTGGGCGGTTGTCGCATCAAACTTCATTGGGTATTTGGCAGATAATTTGTGATTATCTGTTGAATATGATTTTGTTTCATTTGTTCCTGTTGCTGAGCAGTAGTGAATAGGTCCAACTAGAATCAATGTTGTGAGGAAAGCTCAAGTACCTTCTGGCATCGAAACTCATAGACGTGGATTGGACACAAACGGGTTCTATATTTTCGAAGTCAAACAAGCTGCAGACCTATCCTTGCAATCGCCGAGCTTTTGAACAGTTCGGAATACATAATAATTTGGCTACTGTGTTTCCAGATTCTTAATGTCATGATTAAACTCACGTTAGGCAATGCTCCGTGCATTCTTGCTTGAGATCCCTTATTGTAGAAAGAACCGTAACCGTGATAAACTTGGGTCAACAAACATGATGTCAGAATCTAAGCAAAACGTATGGGGTTTTCTTCCCTTCGGAAATTTTCTAAGCAATCGTCACTGTGTTTACACATCATGCCTGTCAAACAGTGGTTGTGCGTCCTAGGCCTTCTGCTGGCCGGCCTGCGGGGTGGTCTGTTTGGGTTGGGCAGCCCAGGGCCGGGCGGCCCAGACGATCCAAGAAACGTCCATTCATGACTTGCCAATTCTGTAAGACATGAAACAAATGGACACGCACGGTGGTCACGCTCTTTTCCTGTTACAACGTTTGAGTGCAGCAGACTGCACAAGACCTCAAGCCGAGACCACAGAACACACCTTCTCTGTAAGAGAGGCTGAAATGGGCGGTCCTCTGTCAGATTCAACCAAAAGCAGAGACCGAGGACAATTCCAAGGCCACTTAGAACCAGTGAGGTAACCATTCGGGTCTTAAAAGCCTACTGTAGGGACTCAAAATTCGACGTGAGCTTTTTCTACTAGTTACAAGAGCTCCCTGTCCTGCACAGCGTCTAACTCTAGCTTGATTTTATTTCCCTTTTCCATTTCGTATGCCAGTTCTAAATAAGACCTGCAAGGAATAGATACAGATAGAAAACATGGTATCATACGAAGAATCTGCAGGTCTGTAACTCCTGTCGCTTGTCGGCCTCCGCAGGCCCTCATCATGTTCATCAAGCAGTATACTGACCTTTATGTAACTACAGCTTTCAACGAGTAAGTTTCCTTGCAATATGCCACAAGAAACAAGGTACTAAGCATAGGTTGCCACAGATTTACAGTCCAGTGTCCTGGCTACATTATCAAGGCGGCATTGGGCAGAATACGTGGCGGTCGTGTCGAGTTGCTGGAGACTTATGGAGCAAATGTGAGTATCGACGGTGTTATTCCCTTTAACTAAATTTGCTCATCAATCTGTCGTCTAGGCACGCAAAGAATCATGGCTGGCGACTTTGAGCTCTTTTACCCAAGCATTTTCAAATCTCGACAGAATGAGGTCGGGCCCACAACCATGGATAGATGGCGAGTCATATCGGGTTATGGAAGCCGAAGCAGTAGGAAGAGTAGGCTACTCACTGACTCTATGGTCCTTTGAGGTACGTACGGTCCTCCTCCGCCTGATCAAATTAGCTACCAAGCACACTGTGCTCGTTTTGTGATTGGACTGACGACTGCGGACAGGAGCCTCTTCAGGTAGTATCTGTTTGTAGTACGGCAAATGGCTATATCATCTTCGGGTTCGCAAACGGTCTTCAATCTCATGCGCCTGAATTTACCAAGAAGGCTGTACAGTGTTTGGCCACCAAATTGGCCACTGAAGTAAGCGATACAGGGGTGACATTGTTGGAGAATGGTGGGAAGAGAATGCATAAACATGAGATTCGATTCTACTGACCTCGCGGCGGTCACAAGTCTTATGCAGCAATCACAAACGCTTCTAGTTATTTCTAGTCATTAGTCTAACTTGCCCCGGCCTCCATCTGCTCCCACGTGCCATTCGCATACCAGGTTCCAGCTTTCGTATAATCGCCACTCTGTAAGCCATATGCCGCGGACAAGGCATAGTAGGCGAATCTGAAATACTCTGGCAATGACTCATCGCCACTAGATCTCTGCCAAGTCAGAGACTGCTCCCCTTGGACGGACCGATAACGCTCCACGTCGTTGACCAGAACACTTGCCCCAGTGTAGCCTTCCGGGACGCTAGACCAGCTAAACGTGATATTTGACGCCGTTACGTTCGAGGTTGTGATAGTAGGCAGCACCGTTCCCAGGATAGCATCGCCCTGAAGCGCAGCAGCCGTCTGCAAGATCGAGTCAAACCCCCACTTGGCCACGCCATTGATGAAGAGGCCGACGAGTATTCCTTGGTACACAAGACTTGGTCTTGTTTGGATTGATGTCCCTGGAATCAAAAGGAGGCCAAGGATGTAGTGGTGTATACGAAGCGACTCGTTGGGTATTGCGGCCAACAGGCCAATGCATATACCCAGACAAGCATACAGCCCGAGGTAGCGGAGGAGACGGCCCTCCCTCCGGAAAGCCCAGGCCTGACCGAGAAACACCACAAATATAACCACTATAATGACAACCAGGGAGGCGATTGCACCTGGTTGTTGGTTAAGGTCGTGGCTTGTGAGTCTCGACAGAGGAATAAGCTCAAAGGTATAATCTGCGAGAGCAGCGACCCAACATGGGCCAAGCCACAGGATGGTTTTCTCAACCTGAGCCGTTAGGCCAAGTAGAGTCCGGCGGATGTAGAGCGTGAACATGACCTGCGCGATGAATAACGCTGGGAGAAGATCGCCAAGAGCTATCGAAACCAGGGTGGATATGTCGGCGTACTGGGGGGTAGACGTGGCCAGGGCCGACTGAAGATAACACCCAATGAAGACGGAGTAGAAGAATACCGACGGAGACTTGGTAAACAAAGACAACACTGTCGTGTAGACAACAGAGACAGCAAGCAGCTGCCATCTGAGATCCTTGCAGGCCACACCACTGCCTTGCACGAAGGTGAAAGATGATGGGAAAGTCGAGTCAAATCCCACACTGCGGATTCCGCTTCGAGTCACGCTAGGGTAGTTACTCTGCTGGCCGATGAGAGACACCAACCCACAGCCACCTTGGGAGTTTGATATCACGCCAGCGTGGATGGCGGCAGAGCAAATAAAGGAGTCTGCCCTGTAAACAAAGCCAGATGCATCATCAGACCCGGCATTGGCGTCGGTGGTTGGACCGCCGACCACCAAGGTCTCATATATGACTTCTTGGGCGCCAACGAAGCGAGGGTTGAGTACTTGTTGGCTGCTGCAGCTGGCAGGGCACCGGAATGCGAATGAGCTGTTTGCGAATGGCTGGCAATCAATGCCATCTAGACCGCACCCGTTGTTCTGCGACCTGTTCAGGAGTTAGCACAACTTAGAACAAGAGAGAGGCGCCGTGGGCAAGCCATACCAGAAAGAAGCGCCGCATCCCACCAAGAACGGTGACCCTTGGCCATCGACTTCATCCACGGCCGATGATTTATGCATGACTGCCCCAAACGTCGCGATCCAGCAGACGTAGAATACCAAGAGCGCGATTGCACGTTGCCACAGCCGCGGGAGAAGCTTATCGACGAGGCGCAGAGGGAGGTGCTGCACGCGAGGGAGCAGTGGCCGTATCTTCCAGGTTCGCGTTGGCTCGGGTCCCCCCAGCCATCTCACAGCTACCCCAGACCTGCGTCGAACACCATCGGGAATGTGCTTCTTCAGCGCCTCGACGAACGCGCGGCCCTGTGCCGGCAGGTGCTCGTCGCGTGGTCCAGCCGCGCCATCGTCTGCGGGCGTCGCGCGGGCGTCAGCGCTTTTCCTGCCGCCGCCGGGTTGGGCAGAGTCGGCCCTCTTGACGGCACTCTCGAGATCCTGCGACGCGTCCGAGGAAGCCATCGTGGCCGTTGCTGGCGGTCTTCATTGAGAAGGGAGGGAGAAAGAGTGAGGCGCGTCCCAAACGTCATCGGAAACGCTCCTGCCGTTTGATATCGGCTTGTTAAGTGGACCTGAGTGGCGTCGATCCAACCCCCGGACATAACGTGGCGCTAGAGCATTCCCAACGGGCGGCAGGTGGCTTGCGTAACCCACAGACTCGGGACGAAACACCGTCTGTGGTCACCGTCCACTGCGACAAAAGCTTTCGAGGCAGGAGTGCCATTTCGACCAATTACGCTACACTACACTTTCAAATCGATGATAATCAAACATCCAAGGCTGTAGCTATGGTAACTTGTCTTATCAAGCACCTCCCACATGTACACATGTAGCACAATGTGCACTACACTCATGGGGAATGGTGTCGTCATTTTGGTCAAGTGTGCCGCCGAGTCAACGTGCAGGAGAAGGATTCAAGGGCTGGCACTCTTTCGGAAAAGATGACAAGACGTCGCTCATACACAATGCACAGGCTGCAGAATGACTAATGTGGAGATAAGGTTCAAGAGTGAATCTCAACATACAGCTGGAGGCTATCTATTCCACGCTACGAGGCCATGGAGTGGGCATGCCTGTCCCGAGCATTGCCAAGAACAAACACACTTCAGGACCCTGCGCAAGCTTCGAGCACATCCTCGGCTCTCGAGCCACACCCACCGCTAAACACTTGCCGAAGGGAGATCCGAGCCTAGCGTGCCTAGTAACTCGCACTACAAATAGGGAGCCCCTTTTCGAACATTCTCTGGCGCTTCCATTGGTGATGTCACGCCAGAAAATACATAATTCGTCCGCTGTTCGGCCGAATCTCTGTCTCCATCATTGGGGCAAGCGATCGCGAAAGAATTTCTCCCCACTTACGGCATTAACACTGACACACTAGTTCAAGTACCGTCTCTGTTAGTGCTTATAAACCTCGACTCTCTTTTTGGGAAACGGTGGTCGACGTCTCTTGGCTGCCGCCCGTCTATCACCAAGTCTTCCTCACCGGTGGAGATTTTCTCCAACCATTACAAACATCAACAATTACAAACTGGGTACAAGGTTAGTAAGCGTCTGCCGTGATTTTGTTGATATAACTCTGCGATAGACACGCCGTTATTCGTTAGAAAGTGGTGACGGATTCATCTAAGCCATCACCTCTAGCATCAAGCCTGCAACAGGTCCACACAAAAGAACGACTTTCATCTACTCGCCATCCACTTGGTCGGTGGTGCATCTCCCAGCTCAGATTGATACCCTCGTTTCCAACATGTCAGGATACTACCCCATAACCAAACCGGTTGTTCCTCCCAGCCAGGCCCCGACCAAGCCATCACTCTACAACAAGCCAGCAGAGGGCGTTCCCTTCTTCACCCCGGAGCAGTCGCCCATCTCAGGAACAGCTTTCGATCCCCAGCCCAACGGCAAGGCTATCCCGAAGGTTTTCACCCCCATCAAAATTCGAGGCGTAACTTTCCAGAACCGCATCTTCCTCTCTCCTCTCTGCCAATACTCTGCCCTCGACGGTTTCCAACAGCCATGGCACACCGCTCACCTCGGCGGCATCATCTCCCGGGGGCCGGGCCTGTCTATCGTTGAGGCCAGCGGAGTTCAGGCCAGAGGCCGGATCACCCCCGATGATCTGGGCATCTGGACCGACGCGCACATCCCAGGGCTGGCGCAGATCGTCCAGTTCGCCCACTCCCAGGGCCAGAAGGTCGGTATCCAGCTCGCCCACGCCGGCCGCAAGGCCAGCACCGTGCCCCCCTGGCTCAGCTTCGGGGCCGTGGCTGACAAGGACGTCAACGGCTGGCCGGACGACGTCGTCGCGCCGAGCGCCCTGGCTTACAACGACGACCACTGCCAGCCGCGGGAGCTGTCGCTCAAGGAGATCGAGGAGCTCAAGGCAGACTTTGTCCGCGCCGCGGTGCGGGCCGTGGCCGCCGGCTTCGACGTCGTGGAGCTGCACAACGCGCACGGGTACCTGCTCCACCAGTTCCTGTCCCCGGTCTCCAACAAGCGGACGGACAAGTACGGCGGCAGCTTCGAGAACCGCGTGCGGCTGACGCTGGAGATCGTGGAGGGGATCAGGGCCGCCATCCCCGAGGACATGCCTCTCTTCGTCCGCATTTCTGCCACCGACTGGCTTGAGGAGGTCCCCGAGTTCCCTGAGAGCTGGACGGTCAAGGATAGCGCCAAGCTGGCCGCTCTGCTGGCTGAGCGTGGCGTGGACCTCCTTGACGTTTCTTCTGGCGGTCTGCACCCAGCTGCCAAGGTTAAGGGCGGACCAGGATACCAGGTTCCGTTCAGTAAGGAGATCAAGGAGGCCGTTGGTGATAAGCTGCTGGTTTCCGCAGTCGGGAGCATCAGGGAGGGCAAGCAGGCCGAGCAAATCCTGACAGCGGACACTCCTCTTGACGTTATCTTTGTGGGAAGAATGTTCCAAAAAGACCCCGGGCTGGTCTGGACCTGGGCCGACGAGTTGGAGATCACGATCAGCGTGGCCAACCAGATCGCCTGGGGCTTCGGTGGAAGGGCCTCACGGCCTTCGAGAAAGTTAGACAACCTCCCATTATTCGGCCTGCGAGATTCCAGCGTGACCAGGGACTAACTTTCTTGCCTAGAATGAAACTGTAAATACAGAAGGGAGTAAAGACTGGAGATAGAAGGGGCTCCATGTTTTGGATCTTAGAAAGAACGGGCAGAAAGCTCACAATTACAATGAAAGCGGGAGATTTTGGAAGTAGATGATGGACAGTCTTTTCGAAAAGGGTTCCCGGCCGTAAATTCTCATCGAGGACCCTCGTGATCAGGTGATGCTGACGGCGCAAATGAAGGACATGGGCGTCGATTCCATAACCTGTACTTCTCTGTGGAGAAAACCGGAGTGGAAGCAGACGAATGGCAACTCTGACTGAAGTCATTTTGATTCGCCTATCAAGAAATCATGTCGGTGGCTTTCCATATAAGTGCGCGGCGCCTGAGGCTGTTCAGGGTCCTGAATACCGAGGCAGCCAGCAACATGGATGGATGGCCACCTCAATCAGTCCTCTGGGGTCGGGGAAAGGGGGATATTTCGAGTTCACTGAGCTGCGAATATGATCTGTCAAAGGCCCACTAAGAACCTTGACTTGGGAAGTCTTCGAGAGAGACCTACACTTGTCTTGATACCTAGGTATGTACCTAGGTAATCAGCGTGCATAGTGAGAAAGGGGGATCCTGTGGATCATTTCCGCCAAGAATCAGTGAGATCGCGGGTGACGTTGAGTACAATGCTTTAAATATGGAGAACGGACGGATATGGACATGATCCTGCGTCTAAAGCCGAGTATCTTGTACGTTGCGGTGTATTGGGGACCGACCTCCACCATTTGCCGCAAAACCCCGAGCAGCATATACTGCATCTGGAATGTATCTATCTCCCGCTTTGGACTTAAGCTTGATTTTACTAACGGCCCGCCCCGGTGTTAAGAGCGGCCTATTCAACTGTCACAGAGTCCACATTGCTCCGAACCTACGGGGTCCCGGAACCAAGACAGCCCCGACAGGCCAGCAGGCATGACACAATGTACCGGCATTTCATGCTAAACCAGTAGGATGGATTCTGATCCAGGCGGGTCATTTCCATGTCTCATGTCTTTGCTTGGATCCTCTCCCTAATTGGCTTGATTCGAAGCACTCTTTGCCTGCTACTGCACGATATATGATTCGTTATGTCGTCGTGAGGCCCGTCCGCTACCACCTTCATACTCGCAAGAGAAATGTATGACGGGCTAAGACGAGTTATGCTTGGTACTGAGATCACTCAGGATCCACCTGAGCTGGATGTGATACGCCTACCACCTGGTTGGATGTTGCTCTTCTCGGGCCACAAATGCGGCCCGTTGCGATGAGGGGTGTTTTGCCCCAAGAATCCATATAAGGCACAAGGCTTCCTCGCAATGAAATTATTGATTCACAGTCCGACCTCGATATCTGGGCTGCAGAATAGTAGCCTTCACCCAATCGAAAAACGACACGCGCCTTCGATCCTCCCTCAGTGTGTTCGCTTCAAGAGCTCTCTTCGCTATTGCTAGGCCTATCAAAATGGCGGCCCTGTTTGAAACCATGACCGACCATCAAGCACCGAATCTGTTCTGGCTACTCACCGTGACCTGTGTCTCGGTATGAAGTCTTCGCCAAGTCACAAAGACTATGATCGGATCACATAAGGACTGACGACCTAGTAGCTTGTCGGATATCCTGCAGCGAAGATCATCTACAACCTCTTCTTCCACCCACTACGTCGATACCCAGGTCCCAAGCTATGGGCAGCGACCTCTATTCCGGCTGGCCTGAACATATGGACGGGAAGGCCGCATAAGAAGCTGCTCGAGTTCCACAAGCGTTACGGCAACGTCGTCCGCATCGCGCCGGACGAGCTCTCATTCACGCACCCGGATTCGTGGAAGGAGATCCAGGGCCACGTCAAGCAAGGCCAGCCTGAGAATGGAAAAGACCCGAAGATCTACGACACCAGCTTTGACACAAGTCTTGTCTCTGCCCCGCGAGACAGGCATGGGCCCATGCGCCGCACGCTGGCAGCTGCTTTCTCAGCGCGTGCCATGGCTGCGCAACAGCCGTTGATCAATGGCTTCATCGACTTGCTCATGCAGAGGCTTCGCGAGAAAGGCGAAAATGGCGCAAAATCACTCAACATGACCAAGTGGTACGAGTGGGCTACCTTTGATATCATCGGGAATCTGGCTTTGGGAGAATCTTTCGAGTGCCTGCAGAGATCGGGCTCTCATCCCTACGTGGACAATATCCTGAACAGCCTCAAGGTCCTTCCCCTTAGCCAGGCATTGCATTACTTCCCGATCCCGTCCTTCCTACGGGGCCCGTTGTTTGTTTTGCTCGCGCCGAAAGAGGTCCTCAATGGCGAATCGTTGATCACCAACTACAGCCGGGCGGCACTGAAGAAACGAATGTCGCTTGGTTCGGAGCGACCAGACTTTGTGGACGCAATGCTGAGAAAGGGGGGTGAATACGTGAGTCACACTTCGACTATCCCACCCTCTCGCGAGCTTCCGTATTTCCTTTCGAACAGTATTGCTTACAATCACTCAGAAAATGACCGACATCGAAATGCTCGACAACACGCGGGTTCTCACCTCGGCGGGCGCGGAAACAACCGGGACTACGCTCGTGACAGCAACCTACTTTCTGTGCACACACCCAGAGGTCCTGACGAAGCTGAACACCGAGATCCGCTCGATTTTCAAGAGCGACGCCGAGATCGACTTCAACAACGTACAGAATCTGCCGTTCCTCGGCGCCGTCATCTCGGAGACCATGCGTGTGCATCCGGCAACTCCAGCGGCGTTCCAACGCATAACGCCGCCCGGCGGATCGGTGGTTCTTGATGATCACTTGAGCGCGGGGGTGAGTTGAGCAGACAGCAATAATCGTACACCTCGATCATCTCAGGCTGACCTTCTACCCGCAGACCACTCTCGGAATCTGGCAGTGGGTCGCCTACCACGACCCTTCCAACTTCCTCTACCCAGACTCGTTCATCCCTGACCGCTGGCTGAACGACCGCCGCTTCGACAACGACAACAAGAACGTTTTCCAGCCCTTCTCTTACGGGCCGAGAAACTGCATCGGAATGAAGTAAGTATTACTTCCATTGTGGTTCTGTGTCAGGCGAAAAGCCTGACTGAGTTCTGTGATGCTGACCCACTGCTTCAGTCTTGCATTTGTCGAGCTGCGCCTTATCCTTGCCCGTATAATCTTCAACTTCGACATGGAGCTCGCGCCAGAGAGTAAAGACTGGGCCGAAGACCAGATGCTTTTTAGCTTCTGGCAAAAACCTGCATTGAACGTGTATTACAAACCGCGCAAGGTGGAGTAGCGACGTTGTTCCTTTGCTTGATTGTTTTGGTATTCTTGATTCTTTTCAAAGAATGTGTGCCTCGATACGCAGTTTCTCATCTTCTATTTGCATTCTGTCTTTAGCAAGATTGGTTCGAGTATAGCTGTTCACAGATCATATTCCTGGCTCTCAGCTCAAATGTGTTGACCGCGATTAGTCCCGATAACGAAGGGAAGAGGCAAAAGTTTTGAAAGGCGCAGACTTCACTTGCTCAATGAATCAAAAGATTCTCTCAGGAATTGTCTCAACAGTCTGAACAAGCGTGTCTAATACTGCAAGTGCGAGAGTGGAAGATGAGGCACGGCCAGATGTGGTTGTTGCTAGTATTAACAGCCAGCTTGGTACTGGCAAAGGTGGGTTTAGTGAGGATATAAAATCAAACAATAAAAAGCTGACTGCCTGGAAAGTCCACCTCCAACCTAAAACTGACAAATTCTGGTGAACATCCGGTCTGCGACGATCGTCATTGTTGTCCCTGCAACTGCCCCTCGCCCGTTCTTCTTTCTCTGCACTAGACCAAGACGTATTCTTGCATGATGGCTGGACAAATTTTGAAAGTTTACTTGACAGAACCATGTGGCATTTGCTGAGTAATTGTCCAACATTCTTTTCCGGATGCTGGTTTGGTGTACTACCAGATGTTGAGCTCCGATGGCGGACGATTATACTTCGATATGTCAGGCGGAGTCCTTGGATTTTCAAAGAACCCAGGAGGATAGTGGATTGGTCTTTGACCACGAGTCCTTTGTCCTGCTACACCAACTTGTGGTTGATATGGAGCGTGGTTCCTTTGCCGTTCTTGAGGTTGAAGCGGAGCCATGTTGTGATGATTTTGCTGATATGTCCCAGCGTGGTATCCAGAAGCCGATTGGGGAGGACGAGACGGCTCCCCGGGGACATTTCCCATGAGCTCAAAGCGCTGAGTAGTTCTTCGCGCTTGATCCTTTTGCATAGGCCTCTGCCGTGACTGAGTATTGGGGTTGAGTTGCTGTGACGCATTGCGGGCTTCGAGTTCATACGGCTGGGTGTCGTGCTTGTTGGAAGAGGTTGCATGAAGCTCGGCACGGTACTCGGGTCTAGTAGACACTCCCCATCCGTGTTGAGCAGCTGATTTGTGTTGTAGTGTTGGCAATCTCCGAACGTCTGCTTGAGGGGGTCGCGGTCCCTCCCCTCCACCGTGGGTAGGCACAATGAGGCTGAGAGCTCTTCCTTCCTTTTCTCGCTGGTCCCTCAATTGTCTCTCCAGATCGTCACGTTTCTTCCGCTCCTTCCTTTCCGCAAACATCTTCTCCCAATCCTCGTCTTTCTGCTGTTCCTTTTTTAGCCTCTCTTTCTTCCTGGCCCTCCAGCCAGGCGCTCTATCTGGAGGCCTCGGGTCATATGCGATTCCAATTTCGCCATTCTTGTAGGCTTCCAAAAGGTGTGGATAAGTGGGCTTTCCTATGAAGCTCCGCATGGTCCGATGAGACGCGGGCTGCGATAGAATTTTGGTATAAGTGTACCGATGGAAATGAGGATGAGATTCTCGAG
Source organism: Diaporthe citrichinensis (assembly GCA_014872995.1). Classification (NCBI taxonomy): domain Eukaryota; kingdom Fungi; phylum Ascomycota; class Sordariomycetes; order Diaporthales; family Diaporthaceae; genus Diaporthe; species Diaporthe citrichinensis. The sequence continues at coordinate 150,355 of JADAZR010000092.1, read as the reverse complement.
TTGTTAAATCAGATTTTATGATCGTGCATTGCAACAAGCAAGCCCGAGAAAAGTGGACATTCATTCTGAGAGCAGTCCTGAACAATATGTCTTTCCCGCGAAGGCACGGATTCTCACCTATTGAGCAAATGCCGCTGGTGATTGCTGCACATCTTTTGATTGCCTCACACAGCTGTAACAAGCAGTCTGACAGCTTGACCGACCGCCAACTCATTCTCCGGTTCAGATGCTTCCACCACTCGCTCCAAGGCAGCATTTGTTGTCAGGATGTAACGGCAAGTCACTTGAGCAGCCCAGCATCCACTCATTTTTTAATACTCGGGGTGACAGTCCACGCCGTGTACCTAGCCAAGCGGGCACACACCGGAAGGGTTTTGACGGAGAACCACGTGGACTGATGCATGTTTCTGGAATGAGTATTGTGCCAGTGTACTACAGGCATGTATAACACGATCACAGGATAGACCCGGCCGCCTAGCCTCCTTTTCTCCCGGTGGCTCGCGTGTTGTTGGATATCTCGGAGTTATGCAGCGACGGGTAGGTTTATCCGGCTGCCATTCATCCAACATTGTCATAATTTTGCCCCCAATAACTTTCCAGGCCTTCGTAATGATCGGTCTTATAAATTTGAGTCGAGGTAAGCAGATATACTAGCATCCCTGTTTCAGCCGAGTGCTCGAAGACAGGAACAACTCACAAGTGCTCAAGGGCCGATTGGTACCCGGAGAGCCATACCTTATCGTTGATACTGGTGTTTCCAATGAGATCATTCTGCGGGACCGTGAGCTACAGATCAGTCCATCGCGTTGCTACTTCTAACAGGTATTGAACGTGATAAACATTCTCTGATGCGTGCTCCATGTCGCTCAGCGGAGACTGGAGGTGGATAACGATCTGGATCTGGATAAAACGGCAAGCCGGCCCCCCAGCTCGTCCCGCATAGATTGACTTTGGGCCGCTGCAAACTCTGACGGAAGCCCAGGTACCACAAATGATATCCGTGCAATGGGGCACCGCTGCGTCGTGGGGCAAAATGCAGGGGCTCATGGCTGCGCCACTATTTTGGTGGCCAGACGGCCATACGACACCGCAGGACGTGGCCATGTGTTACCACACCGTTCGTCCATGCCTACCAGAGGTCTGAGAATTTGTTAGTGCAGATCCTCCCAACAGTCTCACCTCTGCAGGACGCGGGCGGCTCTCCCCTCGACCAACGTCCAACCTTCTTGCCCTGCATGCTGTTCTTTTTTGAAGATTCAGGGTTAGGGCTCACGACATCCGGGGGGCCCCTCTGCGGATCAGAGGCGGTGGGACTGACCAGGGTTTGTTGACATCTCCACGAATGCGAGACTGACGCGACTCAAAATGGAGCTCGACGCCCTGGTCAGAGAGCTCGAGCCAGGCGGTGAGAAGAATTCTTAAATATCTGAGCGTCGACGTGGTGGAGTGAGGAGGGAGCAGATGTGAGAGCTGGGACATCTTTCTCCTCCTTCACCACCACCTCCTCTAGCTCTGTCTGCACTTGTGGCCCCTCCCGCAAAGATGGCAGACCTTGATACCTTCTTCAACATCGCAGCCTTCCTCGCAGGCCTGTCGCTGCTTGAGCGCGGCGCCAAGCTCTTCGTGGGGAGCACCACCGAGTTGGCGAAGCGCCTGCGACTGCCCGAGGTCCTCGTGGCGATCCTCATCGCCGGAGCCGAGTGGGAAGAACTGGCTGTTGTGACCCTTAGTATTGCACAGGAACGTCCCGCTCTGGCTGTTGGAAACGTCATCGGCAGCTCTGTGGCCAACATCCTGGGCGCCTTCGCCCTGGGCCTCGTCTTCTCCGCTGGATCATGGAGTGGCTTCGACAGGACCTCGAAGATCGCGACCCGGGGGCTTCTCGGATTCACGACTTTCGTGTGGCTGTTTGCACTGGCACACCTCATGTGGAACCGTGTCGTGGCGTCTTTGCTCCTCGTTGCCTTCGTGGGCTACCTCTTCATTGTCCTGTGGACGATCTGGCAGGCAATGTTTTACAACGAGGACCACGAGGACGTCGAATCCCACGCTGCTGCTCATGACGATGCTGCCTCATCAAGCTCGTCCTCTTCTTCTGACTCCTCCAATGACGGCCACCGTTCCCACTTCTTGGATCGTCACCGTCACTTCGTGGATCGCCACTTTCTGCACCGGCGTGGCGACGGGCCCGACGAGACCACCACTCTCCTCGGCATATCCCCGCCAGAGGGATATAACCCCAAGATGTTCCACCACACTCTTGCCCCAGCCCTTCAGGTCCTGGGTGGCTTCGCCGCTCTCACCCTGAGCGGTTTCATCCTGTCCCGCACGTCGATACAGCTCGCATCGGCCCTCAACATGTCCGACAGCGCATTCGGCGCCACCTTCCTCTCCCTGGCCACAACGCTCCCGGAGAAGTTCCTGGCGGTCATGAGCAGCTCCAAGGGCCACTCAGGGCTCATGGTGGCAGACGCGGTCGGCAGCAACATGTTCCTGCTGACGCTGTGCCTCGGCATCACGGCGTGGACCATCGCCGCCCACGACTGGCACGACCACGACAGCGAGGAGGACGGGGGCTTCGCCTACGTGGGCATTGCCCGCATCGAGGCCTGGTGGCTCTGGTGTGCCACCATCGCGCTGACGCTCATCGTCAACTTCGGCGGCAAGCTCTTCTGCAAGTTCGCCCTCGTGAGGCATGTGGTCGGTATCTTGATGCTGATGGGCTATGGAGGGTTCCTGGCAATCGAATTCACGATATTGCGGGAAGAGTAAGGCCAAGGCCCAAGGTTTCAAGGTATACGCATCGTCACGACCGTTCATGTCAGGGTAACGTGATCTGGTATACGATCTAAGGATTTTGACGTCAGCCGAAGGGCGGCAGTGGCTCATGTCTTGACCTCTCAAGTCACAAGACACAGTGCAGGGTGTACAGTTTCAGTGGCTGTGCGGGAACTCTTATGCTGGGAAGGAGTAAAAGGACCGGGAATCATTATGTGCGGCTTGCGTAAGCCTCAGATGGGAGCACATTGCTCGGTTTCACCACTGGGATTTAACAATAGTTACCTATAGGAAAATTTGGGGCTGTTTGGTCCAAGCGATTAGAAAAGTGCCCAATGTCAAGGTTATCATTGCTTTCATAAGACTGCATCTACCCTGCATCCTCAAATACTCCAGCCCACCCTCTTCCCGCCTGTATTCATAACAATACCTGAGCCCCCCAAAGAGAAGAAGTAGCTGCTGGGGCCCCCTCTGTGTCTTCCAAAAAAAGAGATGGACATTTTCTGCACCTAGGAAGTTCTGCCACTGAAACGAAAGGTCCAGTGAAAAGTCGAAGGGAGCCTTAGCCGTAATTGACCACCTCTTCCAAAAAGTTAAGCCTGATTAGGCTGCCAAAAGTGACTAATTTCGTCGTTGTCAGGCCATGGCCAAATAACGCATGGTTTGACCAAAAGCCTGGGTCTGTCGGGTTTGCCTCATTGGGTGAAGAATATTACTTTGATGGCAACGGACGCTTTCAACCAGAGAATGCGGTCTCCAAGGCAGATTCTAAGAGACTCAACGCGTCCTCCACCAAGAGTGCGTCCTCTCCTTCACGAGTCTCGAATATCAAACACTCTATCTTTGATGTCCCGTCCTCTCGAAGGACCATCTGGTTACTGCCTGGAATCGTTTGCTCCATAGTGACTTTGACCGAAGTCTGCTTTAACTGTCCCCGTCTCGTTTGGAATTGGTTGAACACCTGGGTGAAGGCGGCCAAAAATGCTGTGAGATCCGCCATGACTGCCTTGTAGCCCTTACAATCCGGAGCAGCGTACTGAGGATCTCTGGCCCACTCCGCGCGCCAGGCAAGGAATTCCTGGGTGGTGTGGGGGGCCCCGTTGAGCTCCTTCGACGATATCATCTCCCAAGGATCATACCTTCCATGGAAAGCTAGAGACCGAACACCGACAGCGGGGGACAGTTTAGCCAATCCCTGAACCGTCCACTCAAGCTTCTTTGTAGTGTCCGTGGGGATCAGGGTAAATTTCCCGAGCTTGTCTTGATGCTCAAAGACGTACTCTGCAGCCTTAGTGTTAAGCGCAAAATTGTACGGATTTCCAAGGATATTGAGCTTGGAGTTGAAGGTTCCACCTTGCTGGAAGTATTCGACTCTCTTGCCCAGCGAAGGCTCCTTCTCGAGCAGTTCTTGTAGTACGGTCAGAGAAGCGCCTCCGAAGAATGTGGTCTTGTCGTGTTTCCGGATTTCACTGAAGAGGTGGTCGTAGTCGAGGTCTGAGAGAGGAGACTTGCCACCGAACTCCTCTACCTTCCTCTCGAGTGCTTTAGTGTACCACTGTCGCAGGCTGGTTCTGCGGTCCTCGATCTGCGGCCCCTCGGACGTAGGCATTTCCATGATGGCACGGAACCCCTTGAGCTCCTCGGCGGAGCGAGCCACAAGCTCATCGTGATAATGGGTCTTCAGATTGATGGGACTCCCCAGCTTGTCCAAACAGGCCACGTCGATGTACGCTTCAAAACGACTGCATCGTGTCCTCATGGTAGTCATATAGTCCAGTGCGACAAGCTCTGCGTGTTTGATGGAGTCTTCCCTACTTCCATTCGCTGGCTTGATACATCGCATAAGCTGGCTACATTGTTAGACACCTTCTTGGGCGATATATGGCAGCCTTAAGATGCGCCTGATAAGATTTTGCTTACCAAGTCCCGCTCGTCTTCGTTCAGCGGCCTGCCGTCGACGCGTCTGCTCTTGATCATCTCCTCGGTCAAGCGACCAGCGAGTACGGTGGTCAGAGGGGGGTCACCGCCTTCCAGAGGAGGCTGCAGCTTGCTGACGAGTCCAATACATCGCCCGAAGTCTTTGCTTGTCATGTAGTAGCCGAGATTGACCCAGCGCGGCTCTGCGATGTAAATACCCTTGACCCCCGGGTTGAGCTTCAGGACCCACGCCCAGAGCTCAGCCGAGGCCTCATTATCGGAATCTGTGAAGTCATTGAGAAATATGAACAGCTCGGACTGGCCGGGCTGCCCGTCAGTTGATTGCGTGGTCATGGCGCTCTCCAGAATTGCCTCTTTCTGCCTCTTGGACCTGGACCTCGTCTGTCGCGTCGAGCGCCAGTTGCGAAGCTTCTTCAGCGGCATGGGCGAGACCAGAGCCCGTTTTGGAGGCGGTGCTGCTATTTATGGGACACGTTTGTGGGGTGGGCCACCAGTTGGTCGACCAGGCTCCGTGACTGGGAGAAGAGGAAGAAGTGAAGTAAGGAGTGAGGTCAATCACAGATTCAGCCCGCGGATGCGCCCAGCTGACGGCAGAGTGCTGGCCCCGCTTCAAATGGGCTTAAGGCAGCACCACCTGAATCCGCCAGAGACGCGCTAAGCCTCTTTCGGCATCTAGCGGTGCGGCGAGGGGCTGTGACACCAGACTTAACCTGATTGCGACCGATATAAATACACTTATCACCGGTGACACTCATATGCATCTTTCTGCCGTTTTGGAGAGGCAGCCTGATTGCACGCAAATTTTACCAGAGAATTCCCTTTGTCACAGGACAAGGACAAACGCCTTTTCGTACTGCAAACGTTTGAGCGTTAGAGGGTGCTCAAGATGATCATGTTTGGCAGCACATCTAACAGCCCGAAGGAAAATTGGTGCTCGTCAGTCAGTTTGTGCCTCATGCAGTTCTCTGCATCATCTCTGAAACAACCAACCAGCTCACAATCGCTTGTCTTCTGAGGGAGCCATATGAGAGCGACCAGGCATGTGAGTGTGTTAACCTGTGTAAGCCTTGGTTTGCATCTACATCACCTGGGCACCGAAGACGAGTCACTTAGAATCAGCAATGACAGCGAAATCGGCAGCCTGCCCACACCATCACAAATCTATCTATTTAGTGACAAGACCGTTTGCATCAAACGTGACCATATCAGCTGATGAAACTCTGAGCCTGAAAATAAGCACGGCGCAAAGTCCATCCTGACTGAACCTACGCTTGACCCCACGCAGGATTAAGACGCCGTGGTTGGCATATGAGTGAGTTGCCGAGAGAGGCAGTAGACATATTACTCATGCTTGTAGGGATGCAAATACGGGTTTATCCTTTCTTGATGACATGGCTTCTACCTATAACAAAGGATTATTTCTCTAAAAGCCGAAGGTTCCGTCTCGAAACGTAATCAGGGCTTACCTAGGAATATTTGAATACACGATCCGACCATTATCTCGTAAAACTAAAAATGACGCAAAACGAGGATTGCTGAATTAAGGCTTAGCTCCGTTGAATTACTTGTGTTTTGTTGGAACCATGAACGGTTCAAACGTCATGCTCCCATGGCTATTCCTGTTCTCTTCATACACGGGTCTGTGTACAGTCTTGCGCTCTGCATCACCTTCTTGTATTGAAGCATTGCACTTTGGCCTCTAGATTGCAGAAATAAAAACCGCGGCTGTACCATGGTATGTCGCGGGAAAAAGTGTACTGGATGACATCATGGATTTTACATGCTATTCTTCCTCCTGGACGTCTAAAGGTGCCCAGGTTTTACAGCTCCAAAAACAGATAACGTCCATACAACTCTCTGAGAACTTCTGAGCGCGAGTGTTGCCAAATATTACGATTTTCGATTGGCCATTCTAGAGTAGGACGGCAAGGCATGATCGAAAGAGCAGATAGGCAAGGAGGTTGACATTTCAATATATATTAAATTTGAGAATCGAATGCAAGGTGCCTGGAATCATGAGCACAGTATGTACAATCTTCAGTCTCCGAAGACTTGACCATCAAGCAATGAGCCACTTTGCGCCAGTTGCGATGAGCTAGATCGGCACAACGTAGACCCAGTAACGAACGTCGTTTGTGAGGCCATTGGGCTGGGTAGTAAGCTGGGTCTGGATGTAATTGACGCCGTTGCGGTAGTCTGTTTTGCTGTCAGCTTCTGCCTGTCACCGTCACTGTAATCATTTTTATGGCAGTTCGACTTACTCTGGATGTCTTGAGTGTTGGGGTTGGCAAGACCGGTGGCACCATTTCGATGGCCAGCCACCCACCTGTCAAGGCCGTAGTAGTTCTGGCACTCCGTCAGGCATTGAACATCGGCGTTAAGGTTAGAGCTATATCAGAAGTCAGCACTTGGAACGGCGATCCAGGGGATTAACAGAGCGCAGAGGGGCGCGGACTTACTTCAGAACGGCGCCATTGTTCCAGTTGCTCTGCGGCTGGCCCTTGAAGCGCGAGCAACACTCGCGCAGCAGGCCCCAGTTCTGCTTGAAGATGCCGAAGTTGGCGCTGTCCTGCTGCTTGTTGTCGCCGTAGGCGTAGTCCGCTGTCATGTGCTCGCTCTCGAGCATGGCGATGGCAAGGTCGAAGGTGTTGGCGCCGGCCGCGGTGATCTGCTTCTTGCGCGCCCCGAGTCCGGCGATGGTGTAGGAGCCGCTGTTTTGGCGGGCTTCGAGCTCGGCGGCTGGTAATGCCAGGGCGGTGCCGCCGAGGGCCATGGCGACGAGGGTAAAAGAGAATTTCATTGTGTTGGGGGAATTGTTGCTCCTTTTGAAATTCGGTTGGGTTCAAGGAATGAACTTTGTTGCTGTGTTCTGGCAAGATGGTCTTCTGGAAAACATTTGGTAAACATGAACGGATCTTTTATACTTCGAGAATGCAGTCATGAAGGGGCTATCAGGCAATGAGACCATTCCGGATCAAGGGGGCACGGAGCATGCCTGTACGTATTACCAGTCATTTATTCTACACTGACGCCGCGACGCCTCGCCAGCATATCCACGTCGAAGGGTGCAATTTACGGTGGCTGCACCTCCTAGCTTCCGCCCAGACACTAATCGCGGCTGGCCCCATCATCACGAGCAGCGTCGCACTTGTAGTATGATTGGCGCAGAAGCAACTGATATAAATTTCGATGTTGTGAAAACAATGAGACCGGTCACAGATCATAAAGCTTTGCTGATCGTTCTTCCTTGGTTGTAGCTGTGCTTTAAACGTGACGATTCTTGGTCCCTTTCCGCCGCATTTGATGGGCGTGGGCATCTACTTGATGACCTCAGACTCGTTTACCGGCATTAAGGCACCCTGTGCCTGGCTACCAAGCTCTGTTGTAGGGATAGATTCGGGAGTGGCTGTTTCGGCACAGCGAGTTAAGATCATCGAGCCGCATTGGCAGTAGGTCCCCCTAAGCTACCCCGGTAGCGTACCGATAAAGGCTCCAAAGCAAAAGTAGACGCCGAGGAGGGAGATCGCCCTCCGCAGTCCATATTCGCTGCTGTGGAGAACATGCTAGAGCGTCTGCCCACAGCGCGCCACGTCCATTCTGGGACCTGTGAGCAACCTTGGAAGCTCGGTAGCTGCACTACCTAGTGAGACAGCTGAAACCAAGAAATAATTGCAACATTATTACCTCCATACGATCAACAGCCCTCCCTTAATTCCGAGATCATCAACCGAATTTCATCGTCCAATCACATGGAATGTGCATTAACTCCTTACATGTCAGAAAAAGTCTAGGGTAAGTCTTCTTGTGCAGCGGCGGCGGCGTCCAACTTGGGTGCCGGTGACGTGCTGACACGAGTGGACTCACCTTAGAGCTGTCCGCCGAGTGGTAAGGAGGGAAGTCACCCTAGACTTCCACTCATGATTTTACAAGCAGGCAGTGCTAGGGCTCCTAATATAGGGGGGCCCCTTTCTGCATACAATAATAGATGGCTACTGGAAAGTCGCAACCTCGGACAGGTTCACATGTCAGATTATTGGCATCACTCTACAATTCACTCAGAAGCTTAATGCAGATGTATTGGTTCTGTCTTGGTTTTAGGCCCTCTTTCTCTCACCAGATTCGGGCCACCCAGCAGCATTGGAAACCAGGACTCAACCCCCAACTCTCTTGCACCACTCGTGGTGAGACTTAAGCGGTCTGCAGATACTGCTCGGCGACGTGCTTCTTCGGCTCCTCGGGAGTCAGGGACTTCCACTCCGCCTTATTCTGAAGACCAGACTTGAAGTCATTGCTGCCAGGAATGAGTGCCTCTCCAAATACGTTTGCACGTGTAAGCGCTTTGGTAAAGAACTTACGTTGTAACTGTCTCGAGCTTCTGATCCAAGGTGATCGAGTACTCGTATCTGCCGTTGCCAACATCTTCGACAGAGTCCACTTTGCCCTTCCTATCCCAGTCATGACCGTAGAGAATCTTGTCCCCCTTCTTGAACTTGGCTCCCATGTTGTTGGTGTATGGGGCAGTGATTCGCTTATGTTTCTTGTGTGCAAGATTGCTTGGTAATTTGTGTGTATCTTTGAAACTTCTTGCAACAAGACAGCTTTTCCAGGTGCTTCGCTTCCGTTGATGGTTTTGGCATGGACTGTCTGGAGGTTAAATTGCTGGAGAAGACGGCTTATATAGGATTTCTAAAAACAGTGACTCGACAGTCTGCTGAAGAGAGGTCCTTGTGATGCCGCACCTCGAAGTGATGAGCATGGTTTCCAGGCACAAGTTATTGTATGTCAGACTACATCGGCAGTACAATTGAAACGTCTTTCACAGACTCTTAGGTTCCAAGACCGAACTACACAGTCGTTACCGTAAAATATAGATGACAATGAGTTAACCCAGATTGTTGCTTGCTGTTTGTGACTCACCGTCCTATAGATATGGTAAGAATTCTGTCGTCATTGCAATTTTGGTGACGATGGTATGGCGAGGGTGACAAAGATGGCGACTCTGGCCATTTTGTGTCATAACTCATCTCTCCATGATGGTATAGCAATCACAGGTAGCCCAACAGGCAACTGGGCATTGTATTTTTCTATATACAAGCTGGCATCATTCTAGCTATGGTAGCTAGCTGCGAGGTATGAACCGCTGCTGAGGCATGGGCGGGCTCTGTTTTTCCGCCGTCGTCAGTTAATTATCTGCAACCAACCGGGCTACCTTCGTGAACATCTGCCCTGCACACGCTTACAATAGGTCAAGATTAAATTGTAAAAATACCAGCGGGTATGCCTTGCTCGAGTTGTTCGATTTGCAGAGCTAAAGTTCTGTGTCATCGGGTATGGTAGATACTCGAAGCTCAGGTTCTCGATGCGGTGGGATGAACTCCATTCAACTGACTTATGTACATATAACTTCCCCGTAACTTCCTGATACTGCTACGGATTCCTTGTTGAGTCTCATTCTGCATTAGACCATGGCCGGGATATCGATCTCAGCAATGGTCCAGACCTGTCCCCCATTGCTCGACGCCAAACCCTTATACGTCGCTCCCGCAGCACTAGCAATAGTATTGCCGAAAGTGGTGTCCGCGCCGGCCAGCGTGATAACAGTATTGAGGTACTTCTGCGCCGCAACAGTGGGAGAGCAACCACCGTCACACTCCGTCCCTGTGCCATATCCCCTCATATAAGGACCGGACGCGTGACTATAAGTGCTCAGGGTCGCCCCGGTATCGGCGTTGGTCACAGTCTGCTTCCACGTCTGGCCATCGCTCTGGAGCTCGTAGACGATCTTGACCTTGTCGGTGCCCGAGACGGGGGACGCTGTGCCATCGAGCTGGCCGAATGAACCAAAAACCGAAGCACGCACGCACCATTGCCCCTTTGCGGCCCCACACCATGAATTATCCGGCCAGGACTCGAGGGTTGTCTGGACGAGGTCGCCTGTGCCGTTTGACATACCGGGCCAGAGGAACAGCTCGCCGTTTTGGGTCGAGGGTGCGGTACCGGGAATGATTGTCGTTACTGCCTTCGTGATTGTGCTCTTGGTGGGCCCTAACGATACCGATCCGCCCCAAGTATCTACCCGGCGATCCTTGGTGCCTGTAGGGGCATTGGGGGCGAGGGGGCCGAAAGGTGAGGCGAGCGCACCAGCCGCAAGGGCGGCAACCGTGGCCAGGTAGAAGTGCATTTTGGGGCAGTGAAGGGCGAAGCGATAGTTCGAGGATTAACTGAAAGTAAGCCGAGGAAGAGAATTGCCCAGCTTCAGACAATTTTACAAAAGATGAGACTGCCTTTGATCAACAAAACGAGGAAACAAATCGGTTGTGCAGGGGACTTATATAGCATTGTGGCAGTTGACGGCGTGTGTTTGGCCGATTTCTCTCCCATAGTGGAAGAAAATCTGTTTGGCGGAATTGTTGAGACAGGCTATGATCCTTCCAGCCACTTGAGCGGATCAAGCCCCTGAATCGAATTTCCATTCCTAACGCTTGTCAATTAAAAGCTGTCTTCGAATTAGGTAAATGCTGGGAAGGCTCCGGGCTGGCTGCTATTCCGCATTCAATGTGAATGGCAATCCACTACGGAGCAGAGCAAGCCGGTCGTAACTATTGGTCACATTGGCATTATTTTCCACCTCTAGTTTACGGGCGCTACGTGCTCAACGGGCAGCCTGTCCTGTTTGGTCTAGGCGTCCGTGGTATATCGGACATGGTATTGGGTGTCATCCGATGCGGAGATTCTCGTGTCTACCAAATGGAGTAACAGTCGAGGCTCACTGTTCCTGAAATGAGTTACGGTTCTGAACCACCCATCCCCAAACTTTTGCTCGAGATGAACCCATGAATTGATCTGTGTAGCACTCTCAAGTCTGATCTACCACTGTCAAGTTCCGAAACTGTCTGCTCATGTTCACCCCTTCTTGTTGTATCCTTGTTGCAGATCTCTCTACGCTGTTTCCGTATTTCTTCCTCTTTTGTTGATATAAGATTCACCTTAATCGTCAACTCTATGTTGGTACACAAAACCGACATGTCGAAACATGAGCGACGCTCTTATAGTCGAAGTTTTAAAGCTTCTACACGCACAATAGTGCTTCAACCTAGACATTCAAGAGAAGGTCCAACAGCTTGGGGTAAACAGGCGAACTGCGTTCAATGCATATTAGCGCACAATGGTCAATGATTCGGGAAACCAGAACTTCACTCACCCTAGTCCGGTCACAGGATCCCAGCCAGGAGCAGCCAAAAAGCCCGTGGAGAAGCAGTTGGGGTTGGACCCATTGGTGACATCTGTAAAGACCTCGGGATGGGCATACTGCAAGGCGTCAGTCAATTGTTCAAACAGCATTGGCCTGATGCACGGCAGTCTTGGGCCATCAACTCACCAGAGTTGGGTTCACGAAGCCAAGGGTGCTCTTTCCGGCCGCAATTCTCTCCTCGTTGACTCTGGTCAAGACTGCAGCCCAGATCGGTGCGGACAAAGACGTGCCACCGACACGGCCCCAAGAGCCTTGCGCGCGGGTAACAAAAGAGTCGCCGATGGCAGATACATCGGGATACCCACGGCCACCTATCTTGTAGACACCATCTCCGACGGCAGAGAAGTTGGTCCCTGGGTCCGTGTAGCCAGTGAAGTTCAACGTGACCGAGTCGAAGTAAGTTGCGACTTGGTCTTTCTGATAATCTGGAGCGTCAAAATAGTCTGTGCATAATCTCGTTAGTATACAAAACGAGTCGTGGTTCACGGGGTCCTTTTAAGTATAAAAGAATTTCAGAAAGAAAGATAAACGTACTGCTGAAGCCGCCACCTGAAGGAAACCTGGCAGTGGCACTCTCAGCATACTTTGGTGTTGACGAATTGCCAGACACCTTGTCCAACTGCGTCGAGCCAACTGCTAGGACGTAAGGGCAGGTCGCGTCACTGGCTGGATAGAAGACTTTGCCTTCGGGCCCAGCACAGCCGTTCGGGCCACCGTCACCTTCGAAAGAGCCCACACCATCGTCACCGGAGCTGATAACAACGGTAGTCCCCTGCAGGCCAAGCTTCATGATCTCGTCGCACTGCCTCTTGGTGTAGTAGCTCGGGACATCAGACTCGCCGCCACCGTACGAGATGCTGATCACGTTCGTGGGCTCGTAGACTCCGCATTGGAGCTGCCCCGTGTAGCCGCCTGGGTTGGGGTCCGGGTAAGATGGGTCCAGGCACTCTGGAAGGACGCAGTTGCCGGTCTCGCCATATGCGCTGTACGTGCAGTAGCTCCCGTCCAGGGCATCGTAGAAAGTATTCCAGAAACCTTTCAAGGGAGTGTTAGAAGCAGTCTCGTTTATTTGATAGTACTCGTCGTCGGTCTGGAAGAGGATCGTCTTTTGAGGCCAGATGAGAGGCTGAGCAGCTTCGAAGTCTAGATCTGACTCAACACCAGCTGCCTCCAGTGACTTGGCAGCACCGTAAGCACCGTCGATGCCTTTTTCGATGGGATAAGTGCCGTTTGGAATTTCCGGGTACAAGGTGGACCAGTATACATCAAGATCATCCTGAGCGTAGTGATCGCCCAGGGACTCGAAGACACCGAGCTCGTTGCCTTCAGCAGCCTTGTCGCCTTTGGGGATGCTGTACTGAGTTCGGATGCATTCCTGCGTGACGTACGAGTCGCATATGGTGCTGTTAAGGGGAGGAAGGCTAGAGGCGTCTGGGCCGATGACATCGATTCCAGTATTCATGGCCTTTACTGCGCGCTTGCCGAATTGGTCGACCTCAGCACGACGCTTGAGACGGCGAACGCGACCTGGATCGGCACGAAGTCGGATACCTGGAGTGATGTCTGGAAAAACTGGTCAATTCCCGAACACTTTCACTCGTTTTGAGGGGGGAGGAGAGGGCGGGGCTAAATCACTCACAGTCGATGTGGGCTTGCACATGGGAGGGAATATGATACTCTTCAGCGGCGATGTTTTCGCTACCAGTCGAGCTGTGCTCCCAATAGAAGTAGTCTGTGAACAGAATATCTTCAGCCTCCGCGACTGTGGCATCGAATTGAATCCACTGGAACGTGTTAGCTTGCAATTGCCAAGCATGTGAGATAGTGGGTACGTGTGCTCGTGGGTGTCATACCTGCTTGTTGACCGATTGCGAGATCCGAGTTACGTCGATCCCGCCGGCAACGAGCCAGTCTCTAACAACCTCCACGCTCTCCTTCGGCGGTGCAAAGAAGTCGATGACCTCACGAGCGGTCATGCTCTGACCATAATACGGGGACAGAGGGTTAGACCTTTCTGCCAGAAGGTCGCGGCCTTCCTGCAGCTTAGCCTCAGGCTGTCGAAGTCCAATTCTCATCGGAAGGACGGTGGACTTCTTGACCTTCTGCTTCTTCTCCCAGGTCCAGGACCAGTGAGGCATCTGCCTCTCATGACGGACATGCGTGCTAGGCACGTCTCTCCTGCTGAGGAGCCGTCCGCCATCAAAAGGACTGGCCAGCGCCGAGTCAATGGCTGCGGCGCCACAGAGGGCGGTAGCGACAAACTGCTTGTACAGCATCGTGGGATGCGTCGACTTGGCAAGCTACACCAACGATAGACAGCCAATTGGTGTCAGGTGGATCCACTGGTGGAGATAGGCACGGACGAGGACGTGGCCAAGAGAGACCGATGCCTTCCAAGAGGTGGCACCCGCCCCTTGGCAAAGCTTTTATACATCTACCGTTACCATCGTCCCCACGGGATGGGACCCTGTCATGACGGTGAGATAGCATCGTGTAACTGGCAGGGGGACTCTAGTCTGAACCAAACCGACCATGAGGGGAAGGTGTTCAACCATTCATTCCAACAGGGGTCGCCTTCCCCGAGTGGGGATCGCCTGTTATCTTCATGGAAGCTCGAGGATGATTGAGCCGGGGGTTTGGAGCGGTGGGACAGTACCCGAGCGGAGCCAAAGGCCGGAGATAGACATCTTGACATCCTGACCACTACGCTGTATGCCTGCTCAGGCCTGGTTACGGCTCTCAAGCCCACACAGCCGATCGCCACTGCAGTGCAACGCCTCTCGCTTTCGCCTCTCCGCTTCACGTTTGGGCCATTCTGCAGTGCAGTGTTGTGTATTGCATGACTGGGAACAAGCTCCGGAAGATGGCAAAAGTCCATGGATGTTCGCGTGGGCGGGTAAAGCCACAGGAGCTGGAGCTTCCGCTCTGGGCGTAGAAGCAGGGAGCCGCGCCATGATGGCGCGCGAATCATATGCACTCTAGGCCTGAGTGTGGGGACCGACAAAGCTTAAACCTTTATTGCGTTTGCTGCCCTGGCCCGCATGAATTCGAGGTGAGGTATTTCACCCCGGTTTAATTTATTACTTGCACGGACCTCTACCATAAAGTGGCTTCGGCTCATGCTGCCATGGTAAGTGGCTGGGTTGGGACCTTGGTAGGGAATGGTGGTCAGAGTTGTCTTGACCCCTCACTTCGCGGTCTACAGACTGCGATCGGCACGGTGCGGGAGGGAGGGGGTGAGAAAACACAACGGCGCAAGCCACATGCCGCGCCGGCGCGGGACACCTAGGGCATCTGATGGAGTTCGGTCACCCATTTTTGAAGTGGCGCCGCCTCAATTCTTATTATCTGGCGGAATTACAGTCATGCTCACCGTCTTGTCTTCCCAATCCAGCGGGTCACAGCCGGTTCGCAAGCAGGTAGGGTACGGTTTGGCCAGCACAGACTGCACACCTCGTCGAATAACATTATATGGTATAATCTCATATGGGAGAATCTCACTGGCATATGGGATTGTCTAACACGTGATTACCTTACATGGGGTAACGTCTCACTGTAACATTGAATAGCAGAGCCTCATGTTGGATGATCCCCTGGGGGACAACCTCCTGTGGGACACCTCCTATGGGATAATGTCCTGTGGGACAGCCTCTCGTGAGATAACCTCCTGTGGGATGGGATAATATCCTGTTGGACAACCTCCTCTGGGATAGCCCCCTGTGGGATAACCTCTTGTAGGATAACCTCCTGCGAGATAACTTCCTGCGGAAGATCAAGCCCCAACAGGTCCAGCTAGGTGACCTGGACATGGTCCGGTGTCATATTTACTTACACCAGCGAGTGACGGTCTACTCGTCATGACAAGCCCACGCCCAGAACTTCAAGATCGCTGGTGCACTGTTGGGTCAAACTTTGGAACGGCTGCTCTGTAGAGCATGCTATGATCCCTGCAAGCTGCATCTGGTAGCTTGAGATAGTGGCGCTTTGCTCCTCGGATAGGAAGGTCGGAGACAGGGGGCGAACGACATAATTCAATGCTATCACAACATACCCTTACTAGCAGACTAGACGTCATGGATGATTTCATCCATCCTCCCCTGATCATTACCCAGCCCATGACCCTAATCAAGATAACAATGGAGTTGAACTCCCAGCAACTTTATGAGTACATATGCTTGGTCAAAAGGATTAAACTTTTCGTCGATTGCACCTTGGAGCTCGTTCACACGCATGGGCTATCCATTACACAGGAGTCTCAAACGTTTGTCCTGTCACACAACTAGTGATCTGCTATTTCTGTTCTCCAGTCTTTCCCAAAGACAATCACTCAGAAGAGCGGCACATGGTTACACCTGTCTGAAGAATCCAGGCTTACAGACTCACCTGTCGTCTAGTATAGAACCATCACATCCTCTCCAAAGGCAGACATCCACTGAAAAGGAAGTCCACATGGATCCTTGCGAGCTGTGGAGTTCCAACCATATCAATTACTCTTCGGAATTGGCTGTCATCCAATCAGGTCTCATCCTGACTTCAAACAGGTCTTGTGGTCTAGTGGTATGATTCGCGCTTAGGGAACACCCTAAACAAACAATGCGCGAGGCCCCGTGTTCAATCCACGGCAAGACCCTGTTGTTTTACATTTTTCCTGGAATTTTTGAGCCTTGTTTTGGCCATCCTGAACTCGGTGAAGTCGTTTGCCTTGGAGTGTGTATGTTGGTGTGGTGGCATGGCAGCATCGCCCGGGTGGCTTATGTAGGCTGCTTAGCTAAGCACCACTCAGCACCACTCACACGGCCATTGACATTTTATTAACCTCTACCTTCAAACACTCCAAATAATTCCTCCTGTGATGAAATGCAGCCTTGAATTGACATTGGATGATATATTCGAGAAACTGAATGATGTTTTTAGTCTTTTTTGGGGCAATTGCAGACTCCAACATGTTTTTCATGACATGTCCCAGGGCCAATCCAGCTGACACACATCACCATATTACCCAGTCTGCTTCCCAGTCCTCTCAGCCGAACCGCTCCTGTGGCTCACTCAACTCATAGATGGCTATTAATCATCTTCATAACGGTTTGGTAAGCGGAATCTGCAGCTCCAGTGCTTTTGTGGATCCTGTAGCAAATCCCTCATGTTCCTTGCAAAGGGCGCTTCGGGCCCTCTCATCAACTCTCCTCTATCCAGACACCGTCCAGCTGCCTCAACCGCCAATACCGAATTCCCGACGCCGTTCCACTCGATTGCGGCGCGATAGTGTGCTTCGTGCATTCGAGTGTCCAAGTGCTCGAGCTGGTATAGTTCAATGAGTTGCTCTGCTTTATCGGTCGAGCCACTTGAAGCCGGAGAGTAATCATCAAGATCTCTCCATAGGGCGTGTATCTGCTCGATTCTTCTGTCTGAATCTGCGATCAAGTCCGTATCAGTAGTGCAGTGCTTGCAGGTGCATTCAAATCCCCAATGTGACTGTAATTGATTCTGTCGCATGGCGCGGGCTTGCACTGGACTGCCCAGAATCGTCAGCATATGTGGCAAAGGTGGTTTTCATTGGACCATACTCAAAGTAAGCGATGCTGAGCTCTTCTCCATCATGTATGTCTCGAGCTGCATAGACCTTTTGTGATAATGTCGACGCGTCGAAATGGTATCCGCTGTTGGGACGACAGTCATGATTTAGACGTGATACTGCGAGTGAGGGCGTCAGAATCTTAGAACACACATATGAGTATTTCTGGTGTATTTGGGAATAGACGAACTTTCGGTAAATGTAGAATGAAAATCATGCCCATTCTTGAATTTCGTCCTGAAGTTATTTGTTGCGAAGATTTTATAAACCCTCTCTTCATAAGTCGTAGCGTCGTCATGGGTTGACAGCTGGAGATAATCGTGCTGATGTTGCTGTGGCAGGGATTTGATGGCATGAGCGAGTGCTTGTGTGAGATGGTTCGAGCTCAAGTTGTTGAACGCTGTGCCGTCCACCACAACAGCTGGAGTCCGTGCCATAATCAGCTCTCCCTGGCTGATATCTCGGGTGGCAATCAGACCGACTCCTTTTCCCGGGATCTCTTTGGCCTCGTAAGGCGGCACGGTAGCGGGTCTCCCAGCCTCAGAATCCGGTGCCTGAGACGTAAACAAAGGTAAGACGTCTTCAAGTATTGCATCCGTGGTGATGAGTGCTATACCGAGGCCGCGGTTGAACCCCGGATGCGTAAAAGTGCAGAACTGGCCCGGTCCCAAGCCATGGCAGGCATCTCCCTTGACCCAGCCGCTACCCAATGAATTTGATTCCCAGATCGGGGCAGTTGCATCGATGGGGCACACAGCATGATGGTGCGAGTCAAAGTGCGGGAAAGGTGTGCACAATGACACTGCATCGGGTAAACACGTGCAACCAATGGTTGATAGCAGCCAGAGTGGTAACGTCGCTTTCTGCCAGCAGATCATGGTCGGCAAGCTGATTGCATCGCATGCTCTTGCACTTGTGAGGCTTGATAAGTAACTCGGAGGTCAGCACGGGACGATGCTGGAATTTGACCTCGCGGTTATCAAGCCACGGTGACCGTGTTTCAGATGATGCAGTACTCCTGAAACCTTCCGCTAACTCCTTCTAATTAATTAGACGGGCCGCCATGGGCCGCCATGGGCCGGGCGGCGACCCAAGCGCTTGGAGCTCCACCAGTTGGTTGTTCAGTATCTACGCGACGCATTGACGACACCGCGCCCGCATTGCAACAATGATTTCTGCGTTCATGTCACGCGGTCAACAATTTTCGGGCAGGCAAGCATCGAATTGCTGACATCAACCGCCGGCTCAGAGTACGACTGCAGCTTGGCCATTTTGTTGTTCGACGCCACCTCGCTCTGGCGATGCAACACAGAGATGCAGGCCTTACAAACATCATTGGACGTTGCACTCGTGCTCTCGCAACGGTCGATGCGGGGACTGTTAGGCGATTTCTGTGGTGGTTGACAGCTGCGAGCTCTTTGGTCGAGAACCCCTCCGTCTCACACAGGATGACGTTCAGATGGTCATCTTCCCCCGAATCAGACTGGGCATGACGACTGATGGTAACGTCGATGGCCTTTGCCAATGCTCGCAGTCTATTGACATTGATATATATATTCGGGAGGTGGGAGCTCCCCCACTGTCCTGGCCTGGACACCGAACACATCCAAGACTATCGATCCTGCGCAGACCACGACTTTCAGCATCAAAACTACCAAGTCACATTCTAATAATAACATAATCACAAGCGGCCATGAGCGGAATCACCGACACTGCAGCCACGCAGGCCCACGACGTCGTGGAGCAGGCCGAAGCCGAGGAGCAGAAGGTGAGTCGCTGCCCAATGTTTGCGCCACGCGTGCCGCCTGCGTCACACTATTGACACATCAACACGAAAAGGTGCAGGGAGACAAAGCCATTACTGGCGAGGGTGTGGGCGTCGAGGGTAGCAACACGGCTGGCACCGGTGACCAACATGCAGAGGGCGAGACCAAGTCCAAGCTAGACAAGGTCAAGGAGGCGCTGCACTTGAAGAAGTGATCGCGCCCCAGTTTCCTATTTGAGTGTGGGCGCTTAGGTGGACGGCTGGTTCGGGATGGGATGAGGTTCCAAATTGTACCAATGCAAGGTGGATGGATTGTGGATGTCGGTATCGCAAACTGCAGCAAAAAAAAGAAAAACAGAGGTTGTCTGCATGTGTGCAGCCACCGCTACCGGAATGCCGGTAATAAGTCATCAGACTGAATGCTCCAGAAGATGCTACGCTGTGCGCTGTGCTGCCCAATTCGCAGGGGAAACGTGGCGCCGGCGCATGCAATAAGTAGTCTAAATCCTGTCGAGGAACCCCCCGGGAATTGATTCAGCCCTATCAGTCTTACTCGCAGGCAGCCACGGGCTTTTCCTGCTCTGGCTCGAAATAGGAACCCTCGTGATCACCCAAATCCCATGGCTTCACCGGAGCTTCCTTCTTCTGATGTCAGCACGCGGAGCGCAGTCGACCTCAGGATTCAGCCCTAAAGCCGCCAAGTCAGGCACCCATCCCCCGTTCGAGTCACTCGGCCCGTAAGATGATGTAGCTCGCGTGTATTTCGGCCTGTCGAATAGGAGCGGATACCCACCCACTCAGCCCATAAGCCGCCCACCCTAGAGCCGAAACGGTGTACCGGGACTATTATTGAGACTGCGAGGCGGATTCCCCTTGGAGTCGGGTGCGCCCGATCAATCTTTGCGCCCGCCCTAGTAAGCAAAGGAGTGGCGGCTGAGAAAGCAGGCCAAAAGAGGGAATACAATTGTTCTTTTGCGGACGCCCTCCCCATTTTTTCGACTTCTTCCCCCTCCTCTCCCCCAGATGCCCTCCGCCGCGCTCGTGTTCTCCTGTCTCGGCTATTTAGAGATCAAGTCACACGGCCATCGACGTCGACGCCTCGGCTATCGAGGTTCTACACCGACACAGCATTTCTGGGCTTGCAGCTCGACGGCGCACCCTCCTTCGTATATCATCACACCGCAGACCGTGCCGAATGGGCCGTGGGCGTCCATCGGCTGCAGGGAGGCGCACCCAACGCACCATATTTCTTATCTACGCCTCGGTGACGGGCGGGCTCATCGCCAATACAACTTAGCCATGTGCCCGGTGGATCCCCCGTGGGGCCGTTTGGGGGCGGCTTGTGCGCATAGATCCTGGGGAGGATCACAGAACCCTGCATCGTCGGTCCACTCATCACCACGATTACCACGACACCGCGAGGTGTTGGCTGCAAGTGCACATCGTGGTGTCCTGAGGGAGGGCTCCGTGAAGTTATCGGGGGGTCGCACGTGGACGCCGTCCCACATCCGACTCGAGTATCATCTTCGGACCGCGCCCCAGTCAGGAGCAGCCGTCCTACCCGGCGGATACCTCGACCTACCCAGGCCCCAGGGGGGGTGATGACTGTTCGTGGGGCACTGCTGCTCAGGCACACCATCTTTCGATTTCCTGCCTGATTACACAGTCAGGAATGAGGCGATGCGATGAGGCAGCCTCGGAAACGTGACTCCTTTGTGAGGCTCACGTTGGTGATGGTGTGGGTGTGTCGTCCATCCCAACGGTCACGGGCTCGTCCTTTAAATACGAGAGGGTGTTCATGGTCATGTCCAGCTTCCAGTGAAGTCAAACAGATCCCTCATCAGCAGTTTAAATCATATTGGCATTCTCAGTATTGTTGTTGTTCTCAGCAAAGTAAACAAATATTTGTTACTCAAGTGGCAACCTTCAACTCTATCTATACTATATCAGGACTTAGTCGTCTGTGCTACAATGGCGAACCTTCTAGTGCTCACTCGGAAGGTCGAGGGTCTTGATTTGCAATCGAGGCCTGCCGCCACTGGTGCCATTCTCTTGCTCCTCATTGTTTTATATTTTTCGATCACAAGGTTCATGACATGGCGTCGACTGTCATCCTTCCCAGGCCCGTTCCTGGCCTCCATATCATATCTTCCCATGCTACGGATCCGTCGCTCCGGGAGATCTCACCTCGACTACTTTGCGCTTTCTAAGCAATACGGCTCCCTGGTCAGGATTGGTCCCAATGACCTCCTCGCATCCAGCCCAGACCACCTCCGCCGGATGTCGGCAGCACGGTCAACTTACCAGCGAAGCAGCTGGTACAAGGCGACCAGACTCGACCCATACCATGACATGATGGGCAGCATCATGGACAAACAAGCCCACATGTCCCTCCGGGGCAAACTCGCTGCTGGGTACATGGGCAAAGACAACCCCGGCCTCGAGTCTGACATCAACTCTCAGGTCCAATCTTTGGTCAGCTTGATCAAGCGGGAGTATCTGTCTGACGAGTCAGCTAAGCCAGTCGACTTTGGAAGACTGGCAGACTTCTATGCTCATGACTCCAAGTCCAAGCTCGCGTTCGGAAAGCCATTGGGTCTCCTTGAGACAAACACGGACGCTCATAGCATCATTACCATCGTCAAGCTGGCTCTGGAATGGATCCAGGTGTTCACAGATATACCGCCTCTCCAGAAGATCTTCCTCTCGAACACAATGCTCAAGCTTCTCGGCCCCAAGCCAACAGACAGCTGGGGTGTTGGATACCTTATGGGAATGGCCCGGGAATTAGTCTCCAGTCGTCTCGAGCCAGATGCTAAGGACCAACAAGACCTCCTGGTAAGTCGCCGCTATTCACACCCCACTAATGAACCAACAATACTAACTCTACGCGCAGGGATCGTTCCTGAAGCACGGATTGGACCGGCGCTCGCTAGAATCCGAGGTCATGTTCCCGATTATTGCAGGCTCAGACACAACGGCCAACGCGATCAAGATGACGGTATCACACATCGCCTCCAACCCAAGGGTTGCCTCCAAGCTCAAGCAAGAGATCGACCAAGCGATTGCCGACGGTACAATCTCCCAGCCCTCAACAAATGAGGAGGCAAAAAAGCTCCCATACCTTGAGGCTGTCATCTACGAAGGCCTCAGGGTCCACCCTCCCTTTGGCGGCCTCATCATGAAGCAGGTCGGCCCTGAAGGTGACACATTCAACGGCCAGTTCATCCCTCCGGGGACAAGGATCGGACACAGCACCTGGGCTGTGGCGCACGAGGTGTCCGTCTTCGGCGCCGACTCCAACATCTTCAGGCCGGAGCGCTGGACCGAGGCCGACGAGAAGACCAGGGCCATTATGAAGAAGCAGACGGACCTCGTGTTCGGCACTGGACGATGGGGTTGCCCCGGAAGACATGTCGCCTTCATTGAGTTGAACAAGGTCCTTGTTGAGGTAAGCTCGAAACCAGCCATGCCGCATGGATGCATGAGATTCAAAATGCTAACTTTGGTTACAGTTGTTCCGGAACTTTGATTTCCAATTCACCAACGACCCTACCTCGATGAAGAACTACCAAAAGCTCTTCATGGGTGGCTCGCTACCAATGAGCGTGACGACTCGAACTGCTTGAATAATTCCATTTCCACCTTATGTATAGGAAGAGGTTATGGACATTCTTTTGGATATATTTCCTTGGCTTTTCAGCGACTAGCGTTTTCTTCTCTTGTCCTGACCACGTGAGGAGGCAGGACTGGGTTCATTATTTCAGAGCATTGGCGTTTAGGCGGACTTCTATTTTTGTACCTTGGATACCCTTAAGGCTGGACCTTTACCGGAATGACAAACAAATTGAGTCAATTACAGCACAATTTGATGATCCCTGATTTTTTATGTGTCTACTCCCTGGTGTAACATATGACATGATAGTCCTCATTAGCACGATATAATGTGCAAGAGGTACCTAGGTACAGATTTTGAAAGCGAATTCCACCATAAATGAAGTCCAGAAACTCGCTGCAGAATATCCATGAACCCCATGTCTTGCTTTGCTATGTCCCACCATTCTTCATCCGAGAACAATCCATTGTCTCTCTGCGATTGCGTGTCAAAAGTCTACAAGGCGTGGAAGCAACTGAGGAGATTTAGAACGCTGGCCATACGGTTGGCTCGTTGTCTCGGTAAATTGACTGTCATTGGCTTAAGGTACCCCCTTGGAATCAGCACAGTACCGGATTTGTAGGTGGTTTGGTTCCAGCCAAGCTGCAAGTGGCTCTTTTCATTTAACCACGACACCACTTCTCACTAGGATTTTACAATGAGGTTCCGCTCTATATAACTTCCAGAGATCCTGTAGTTTTCTTTACAAATGAGAATACCAATGCCTCCGAGGCTGCGGTGCCATCCCCAGCTTAACCTCATGATTACGGTCTGTCCCAACACGATCACTTGGAAATCCAGTTGATGTCTTTTCCCAGTCCGAACTCGTGTCCGATCATTTCACACCAGCTCAACAACACGTTCCATAAGGCAAGTTCATTATTTAGCAGGATCCTGCTCAACAGCAACTCTCTTGTTTTCGGCAAGCTGAAGGGCTTGGAGCCCTAGCTAATCTGGTCCTACCATTGACCTAGACAAAATCGAGTCGAGGCTCGCTGGGCCGTTCTTAAGACGTAATAACGTCGAGGCGACATTGTGCCTCAGAAGAGGGAACGAATGCGACGATCCGTCTGGGGTGCATATTATCAAAATCCGTTTCCGCTGTCACATTGAGGAGCAACTTTAACAGCTCCCATCTTGGGTGGGGAACTAGACACGTCAGTGGTCTCCTCGAAGTTGGCCAGGGTTGCACGTTGCAGGCGAAAGCGACAAGGACACTCAGCTAACACCGTGCTGAGCTGCATGTCACGCAGCATCTGGGAGAGATCCGACAGATCAGGACAGGAATTGAGAAGTGAGCGCGGGTGAGATGTCGGGATCGGCCATGCAGGGCACATATTTACCCGGCTGGTGATTGCCAGCACTCATAGTGCAGGCTCCGGTAGTGGATATGACCGGTTGGGCTTCAAGTTAAAAGTCCAAGGACCAACCAGTGTCTTGCAGGATAGCACTTTGGAGCGAATTAATATGCAGGTGTAAACGCTGGCTCTTAATCTCCGAGTCACACTGAGACCCCAAGCACGACACCATGGATCTACGTTATGCCGGTGTGTACATAATAATGGCGAATGTGCAACCAGCCGCGTGTGATGTCTAATCTGGGTGGCTTGAAATGTGCTCCTGACTTGAAACATAGTGAGGGAACCAGAGTAGAACAGAAACCTTCCAGTTTAGGTACACACGCACCTGTCGGAAAGAATCACAATCGCCAAGACCTCCAAAGCTGTAATATGGGAAAGCCCGCTAGGATGCGAAAATGCGGGCAACGTAATATGAAGCATGGTAGGCCTGATGGATTTGTTGGAAGTCATGCTCGACGAGGGAATATAGTCCAGCCTGCCCAAGAAGCAAGCGTTCCTGCTGTGCTTGCAGTATAAAAAGCAGCGGTTAACATAACGGCCAAGAGAATCGTTCTTCTGCTCGGTACCCTCAATATCTCGTTGCGAAATAAGGTCAGAATGTATGCTCGAAGCTTCCTCCTGAGCGCCACATGGTCCCTGTTGTGGCTGGCTGCTCCTGTCTCGGCTGGTTTGTACCCTGCAGATGCTGTTGACCGTCTCGCCGCGGTAGGCCTGGACAATCTTGAGCATTATCTCAACAATCAATCGTCCACCAGCAAGTGCACCCTCGACACAGCTGTGAAGCGTCGCGAATGGTATGCCACTCCAAGATATCATCGTGATCATACTGCTGCTAATCCATCGTATGCAGGAGCGATCTCAGCCTCTCCGAGCGTGAAGATTACACCAAAGCTGTCCTCTGCCTCCAGTCACTGCCATCCAGGCATGACAGTGCTAAAGTCCCGGGGGCTAAGAGCAGGTTTGACGACTTTGTCGCAGTGCACATTTCATTGACTCCTTCAGTCCACGGAACTGTGCGTTCAAGTCCTCTCCTTTGTCCCACATTCCTACAAGCGCAGCTGGTGTATGTATGTATGTGCTAACACTTTTAGGCGAACTTCCTGGGTTGGCACCGGGTCTATATGTGGCTGTACGAGAATGCTTTACGAAACGAGTGTGGCTACAAGGGCTACCAACCTGTGAGTACCCATGACCACAACAAACCGTGCCTTATTCCTGTCATGGCTCAGGTTCTGACTTATCAACTCATTGCTAGTACAACAACTGGGCCCGGTACGCTTCCGACCCCATCCACTCCCCCATATTCAATGGAAATGCATCGAGCATGTCTGGAAACGGTCTCAAGTTTGCATACGATGGCGTCTTTGCTGGCGCTGGTCGTATACCCGCAGACGAAGGTGGTGGCTGTGTGACTGAAGGGCCGTTTCGGAAGTGAGTACAGCAGCCATATCTCTATGGTCTGGGATCGTTATGATCTCTAGCCAGAGCATTTGACTTACTTGCAATGTCAATAGTATGTCAGTGAATCTAGGGCCTATTGCTCCTGGCTCACCTTCACTTAAAGTACCAGCCAATCCCCAAAGAGACGGCCTCGGTCACAACCCCAGTGAGTTTTCTTCCCGTTTTCCACTGGAGCCAAGTAATTCAATTTTCTTCAAGACTGAACTTGTGTCTCATTTCAACTATTTTCTCTCCTTATGCAACCGAGTATCATATGCAGGCCAACTAATATATCGTCCCAGGATGTCTCCGACGGGATGTCAACAAATATAGTGCCGCGCACACCTCCGCCAACTATACTGAAGCACTCATAACAAACAGCAGCAACGTAGGAACTTTTCAAGACAGAATGCAGGGAGCCGGCCTGAGGGATACCTTGGGTATACACATAGGAGGTCACTACACTATTGGCGGAGACCCTGGAGGTGTAGGTCTTACGATCTATTGACGTTTCCCAGCCCGTGCTTTCAAAATATCAAGAAGCTGATGGTAGAGAAACAGGACTTCTATGTGTCTCCTGGAGACCCAGCCTTCTACTTGCATCACAGCATGATCGATCGCGTTTGGTGGATCTGGCAGAACCAGAAACTACCATCGAGGCTGCGCGAAATCGCGGGCGGCACTACAATGGGCGGCTTCCCACCTAGCAAGAACGGGACTCTGGAGGATGACATAGAGTACGGCGTGCTGGGTGACAAGCTCAAGCTCAAGGATGCACTCGATACTATGGCAGGACCTTTTTGTTACATCTATGTCTAGCGCTACCCACGTTCAACAAGGTACCCATCAGTATCTCAGTTGTTGAAGAAGGGCGCGCCGCGGTGTTTCTCTCCCCTTTGTATATCTGATTCGTGAGCACAACGGAGGATTCAATTAATGGCGAGAAGTTGTGCGGAAAGACTCGCTTAGGAATACATTGCGTATCAATTGTCGCCTTCCAGTACCTTAGATCCATGCTGCGGAGCGAAAATGCAAGCAAGACGTCAGTGTCTCTTGCCTAGAATTGATATTGTGAGGGCCCGATTACCTCTTACATTCTACCCTTACTACTCGTGGTATCTATGCTCATCGCGCCGGAAGAGCTGGAACGAAGTACCGGGCCAGCAGAATTGGAACGTTTCTGACTGTCCCAACTTTTTGCCTGACTATCTCGAGATCTTCGGCCCCTCGACAATACTCGTGAGGGCGGCACTGTAGATGTAGATAAGCTGTCATAATGCCGATTCAGGTCATCGAGCATTTTTGTCGACTGCCTCCGTGCGAAGTCCTGGGCATTCCGTAGAACTCGGTAGCCTTGTTGGAAGCCTTGATAGCTGTCCAAAGTTCCCGAAGCAATCGGGAACTGCTGATAGACTGTTTTCTTGTTTTTCTCATTTTCGTCTTCATAGTGAACGTATGTGTGCCATGCGATGCCATCCGTAGCAGCCGTCACTACAGCAGCTTGTCGAGGTGGGTCCGCCTTTCCCATGAAATTCATGGCAATGCTGCGGCCATGGACCACTGGGAAGCCAAGTTAGCATATGGAGAAAATACCTCAAACATCCGTCTTGCAACGAGCTAACGCACAGTGTATAGTTACTACTTACTGGCTGCTCCATCATATCCTGCCTGGACTCTGGCCAAATCCATGCTCTCGTCTCGTCCTTTGTATTCAGCAGCAAAGTGTGGCAAAGCAACGAACTCCCGAGCTTTGTTATCCAGTGTCACAGCACCTCCTAAATCACCAATACTTGGAGGAAACTTGGATCGTTTGTATCCTTCGATGTAGTCTGGCTTCGGGTTGGACAGACCGTTGTTGAAGCCTTGATTCCTTGGGTAATCAAGCCACTGCCTGCCAAGTTTTCGTCTGTAGCCTTGATCTATCATCTCAGGGTCCATGAAAGTGTCTTTTAGCAGACACCTTTCTACAACCGATCCCATTTCCCGTGCATTGGATGCCTCTGCGGCGAGCTGAGCAAATCTGCGGTACTTTCCTATAGAGGGAGCCGGCGAATCGACCCTCAGCCGATGAAATTGGTCTGTCAGGTCGTCCAAATTCGACGGTGAGATCCAGTTCGACTGTTCCTGATGTAGAACGCCATTCCGACGGAGCCTATCTTCGAACCCAACAGCTGTTATGGGCAGCAGCTCTGCGCTGTTAGTAGTGCTCGAAGTCTGGCCGGATCCCCTGGTCTTGGAGCTGCTTTGACTTGCAGCTTGCTTTGAAATCATTGAAAATTTTGAGCCAGTCATTCTTTCTAGGTAATTAAGGTTCTCTCTGGTAAGGGGGACTAAAGGTGGGCCACTGAAGTGTGAGTCGGGCTTCTCTTGTGTTATTTCGGCAATACTGGCATATGTTAGCGGGTTTGGTCGCTGTGTAATTCAGGATATGACTTGCTTCAATCTATTGGTCTCGTTGATAGACTGTGGTAGGCTTGCTGCGATAGTATTGAAAGCGGGTTGCCGCGTTGGATGTTCTGTTCCGTGTGCACCAGGCACGATTTCGTCCCCCGGTCCCGTTGATTGTTTTGTTTGCTTGTGGTCTCCATTGTGGAGTTCTGACACGAGCGAAGGAAACATGCCTTATAATCTCTATATTGTTCGATTGAAGGCGCCACCTGGGCATGTAAAACGGTGCCTCAGGATAACATAAGCATTATATAAGCCAAAAGTCGACGGGCAGCCTCGGACCATATCTTCAAACAATGATGTATAATTGGCATAGGCAAGGCCCAGTTAATACTGGGCAGAACGGAAAATTGCCTTTGTTGAGATTGGTGATGGTCAGAAATTGTGGCGGCGCGTCTTAAATTGCAGTTCGGTCGAGTGGTGTTTAGCTGCCGCAGGTCGCTTTATTGATTGGGACGGTGGCCTGGCCAGAGACCCAAACCTTAAGTTAGAGTTAATCGAGTGCACTGCGAACTGTTCTTCGACAAATAGAAGGGATGGGCGCTTTTCTGCCTAACAGAGGCTGTGCTTGTCGAGGTGGTATCGGGCGGGGGCGCAGCGTTGATGTTGGTTCATACTAGCTTGGAGGCTTCGTGCCTGTTGGCTTAGGCAGTGGAAAGAAGAAACCAAGGGTCTAGCAACACGGACCCTGCATTCGTCGCCAGCCATCATTCGCTAATATTAATGTCACCAGAAGCACTCGAGCATGCACTTTATCTGCTGTCCATAAATTGCCGATGATACTAGTATGGATCATTATGCACAGATGTCCTCCATTCCAAGGCAGCATGTCCCCTCCCACCGTGGGTATCGGACGCAACACGGGAAAAGAAAAGTGAACTAAGACGGGAAAAGAATAGGGAACGCGCAAGATCCAAGGAGATGACAGCACGAGAACAACGGCGAGGTACAGAGAATATGAGTGGCAACGGAGTGAAATAGTCAAGGCACAAACGGCCTTCAATGCTGGAAAGTCTCTAGCCCTGTACTTCAGCACGATATCTCCCGTCCACAACCTCATGACCTGGTAATTCTTGTGCTGAATCAGTCGCCGGCAGCTCAAAAGGTTGCTGAGTCTCTTGCTGGGACTTAAGCGGCTGTGAGTGTTGTTGGCCTAGTGCAGGCTCTCGTCTTTGGCCGTTCGCATCGGTACGCCGTGTCCTGGGCTTTCTTATGAACCAAAAGATTCCAAAAGCTACAGCAGAAATCCCCACAATAGTGCCTATGACGATCCCAGCGATGGCGCCGCCTGAGATGCTCCCTCCCTGGCTAGCATTTGTTGGGGTTGGTGTTGAGCTGCTGCTAGTTGGCGTTGGAGTGGCAGTGGACAGGTCCTCAACACGCCAGTTGATTTGTATTCTGTGGCTTCATGGTGAGACATTCATTCGTAATGACAAAAGTTTGTCGTCCGTTTAGACAATAACGGGGTTACATCGAGACTATTTTCTGGAGTCACATACAAAGGAGCCAAGGCTTCTAAAGATTCGATGGTAGAGGTAGACGCCTCCGATCCCGAACTGATAGTTGTCGTATATGGTAACACTGCCGAAAATGGCTGAGACGCAACTCCGTCCGTGGTAATCGTACAAGGAGCTACGTCTATCGTTGTTGAGGTTGCCACCAGAAGACATGTCTGTGCCGGCCCGTATGTATTGCTATCTCCGGCATTCGGATGCGAGTAGTGACAGGTGTATCCGCCGCTGTGATAGGAACATAATCAGAACTGGCATTATTCCCTCACTAGTTCCACGTCTCGTGAAAACATTACCTCGGACAACACCCGGCAGCCGTTTCGCCTGTAGTCAATGTGAATTGCAACAGCCAGCCGGATACAGGCTGTCCATATGTAGCAACACAAGCAGTGGTAAATCCAGAGGGACATAGTGTGCCTGGCGAATAGAAACCCCAGCCGCTTAGAAAAGCACCCGTGGGATTGGGCGCATTGGCGGTTCTCGGAGGCCAACAGTCAGTCGCGTCATAGAAGCCACCCGAAGCAGTACAGGTCACTCCTTGGTATCCTGTGTACCATGGCGGCGTCGTTGAATAAACCTCCACGGACAAGCAGCTGGCTGGTGGAGTCCATAATGTCGTGAGATAGCCAAGGACAGGCCGTGCTGACTGAGACATGCTTTGTTCTGAAAAAGTAGCGCCTCAACACCATCCCTGAGACATGAGGAACGTAGAGGACTGGATCTTGGCTGAAGAGAACTGCTGCAGGGAGCGGGGCTTTTTGATCAGCAGTGGCAAGTTGCAGGAGGATTGCCGGATGGGGTGACATGCTTATACACCACAGATGAGCTAGCCAATGCCATTTGGAGAAGGGTACCACAACCCGCACCAGTATGCAAATAAGAACACACAGCCTGGCTCCCTGGGTCGGTCGAGACGTTGGGGTCGAACGCGAGAAGCCCCTGAGCTAGATAAGATATCATTCAGATGCTGAGCTGGCGTTCTCAAGGCTGCCTGGTCACGGTGGTGGTCCATGGATGCCAACCTGGACCCTGCATTCAAGTGGCTACCGCCTGATCAGGCAGCCCACCGCCCACCACCAACATCAACATCATCAGAGGCATTCGATTATGGCTCACTCTGCCCGCTTTACATATTGCCCGTTGATGCTTATTCGAGTTTCTAGGAAGAAAACAGATCTTGGCTTGCTTGCCTTCTTCCAGTGGAGGAAAGAAAACACAACCGGACTGGTCAGAGGCAGCCTCAGCTCAGCAGGACAAGAAGTGTAAGATAGAGAAATATGAATGAAAAGCTTGAGCACTCTGAAGTGCAACTACCCTGGATTCCAAAAAAGAGTTTGGATAGACATGGGTGGGAGCGAGAAAGGCGCTTCTGAGCACTCAGTCAACGAGTGATTCAGACATCAAACTTTCAGCCAGATTTTGAATCACTCGTTTTCCGGGTATGAAGAACGATTTGCCCCTCCACCACTCACTTATGCATATTTTCTAGGGCCATGGTACCTGGGCGGTGCATGGATCCACCGTCTGCAAAGCTTTGATCCTGAGGCCTTCGGAGTTGTGAATAGTACGGGTCGGGTGCCCTCTTTTGAATGAAGTAGACAAAGGTGTCTCATGCAGTGATGCTGCAAATCCAGGTGTGTTAGATGAGTCCAGGCAATCAAACATCATCTAATTATGACTTTCGTTTCACACCATTCTTCCTTTCAGCCTGGCCTGTCACTCAACACACAGTCATCAGCTGGACATTGTCTTTTCTACCTTGACTTTGTGAGGCCTGACACCTGAAGTGGAGTGATTCATTTGGCTCACTTAATCATCGTCCAGCCGTTGGATTTCCCAAAATAAATGGGCCCTCCCAAACCCACATCAACCTTCTGCTTCTCTCCGACTCTACTGAACCTCCCTTCAGAAACAAGCAACAGCCATCGTTGTTTATCGGACCGAAAAACTCAACATACCATCAGAAACATTCCACACATTAAACAGGAGTAACTCTGTAAAAGACGGCTTCCTGTCAACCACGCGAAATCCCAAATTGCATCCCACGATGGATGTCGGCGATCGAGAGTTGCGGATGGCAGCATGGAACGTGATCATTGTCGATAAATTTTGGGTACCTTTTGCAGGGTTCTACCAAAACCCAAACAATCCCCGTATTCTCTTTCGAGATGCATTGGAGCATCTGCTACGATCCACGACTCTGACTATGGACAAGTGCATTGGCTCACCACACGAGTCATCGGCCGGTCTCGCGTGGGGTTTGTGGCCGCTCCGTGGTATGTGTTCTGAAGGAGTCACAGTGGAATCCTTGGGGCAGTTTCATCGTAACATGACGAAGCCGATTTCTCCGGGTCGCTACTACCTTGTACGCCACTGCAAAATCTGTTGCAACATCAAAGAACTTCTTAACGACCCGATGGAGACGTTGTCCCATGGCCATGTCAAGAGTAAGTTAATTCCTCCTATTGGTGCTCAAAATACGGTACAACATCTTTTGGCATCATCTTGTATTAAGTGTGTGATTCATATGATCGTTCCCTAGCTAACAACTTTCGGATTCTCAGGGTTATGCATTCACAGTCTGTATGGGTCCCAGCCTACTTCCTTCGACCAATTTCGAGCCGATCCTTTGCTCCGTCCCCCAAGATTTTCCCCTGGTGTTTCGGAAGCCATGATAAAGCTAAATGCATGGAAAACCCCGCCAGAACAATCGGTGCACGACAACATCTCCGTTGTTGACACAGCACTAGTTGTTCCTTTAACACGTTCTGCCGACAGTGGTCCAGAACCAGCAATGTTGACCCGCCCTCCTGAGTGGCCCTCTTCTGCTTGCTGCGCAATTTCAGGGCACAAAGTCTGTTGGAAACACGGGTTCGCACCAGGGCTGGGCTGGTACCACATTCTTGGCCAAAGTACGAACACAACTGTCACACAAGGTTCTGGCCTCATCAACGGCGGAGAGGCATCGAACAATTCAACAAACAACAAGATCATGATGCTTTCCCATATACATGATTTTTGGAAGGCAGGCCTCCTGGCGATTCATCCCGACACACTTCGGATACGCTGCTTCGTGCCGTCGGACGTGATCAGCGATTATGACGATCGGGCTGCCAGCCTCCCAGAGTCAGAGATTCCAGACAGAGATTCTCTCCGCATCCACTACGAGATCTGCGTCTGGGTGAATGTTACGGCGTTTCTCCCTCGGATTGCTCTCGAACTTCCGTCGGAGACCAACATTGAGAGCATATTTCATGGCATGGTAGAGGCATCTATCGAGAAGGCGCAAGCATCTGGGGTCGCGGACGCAACATTCCAGGAATACTGCACGCAAAGGTGCCTGTTAGGACTGAAGCATGGCAACCAATTGGACGAAAATTGTCCTAACTACCCCATGCATTGCAGGATTGGGGAAGTCAAGGACTCATCACATCCGCTAGATGGCCAGTCATTCACCTTGCTCGTTCAGAAACAGTTGGAGATCGACCAAGGCCTGTTCTGTCATCAGCCAACAGTTTCGGTCAAAGGACATCACTCGGAGTTCTTCAAAATTACCCTTGCGGGCTTCGGGTATACGTTTTGCGCCAAAGGGGTGGCTGCGAGCGATCAGCACAAGCTCATGAATGAGTATATCATGTATGGACACATGAAGGATCTCCAAGGGGAGTACGTACCGGTGTGCCTGGGACTGTTCTCTTTGCAACAACCCTTTGGGAGTCAGAACATCAGTGGCCTGAAGATCACACACATGCTTTTGATGTCTAACGCTGGCACACCTGTCGAGCAGAACGGCCCTGGTGCTGAGGCACACAACATTCCATCGGAGGACATCATCGAGTTCGAATCTGGGCGGACAATGGATGAAATCAGAATCACAGGTGTCGACCGTCAGGACCGACGTACGAAGCATATGTACTGGAACGCGGAGCGTAAGCGTGTCTTCTACATCGACTTCGAGAAGAACAGTCTCAGAGTAAAATGGCGAGTGGGCAAGTCGCAGTTCTAGACGCCTACGCGCCGGAGAATAGTGCGGAAAACAAAGTCACCGTATTACAATGTATCCGTTCAGATCGAAAAGAGCGCATAAGTATTATTCTCTGAAAGAAGGAGGCTGTCTGGGTCTATTTATGCCCAGACCTCTCGACCCGAAGCGAAGTGTGTGGGGTGCTGGGCGCCACAGCCACTGCTTCAATAGCCGAGAACGACGGTGATGCTTCCGGTGGCTCTGTTAACAGCGAGGAAGTCAGCTGCGGGGACAGGCGGATGGCTCGCAGTTTGATGTGGACAGAATCTGAATGGAACAGCAAAAGCAGTCGCACTCTGCGTAAGAGTCATCAGATAGAATTCAACGAATTGTGTCCTTAATTTCGTAACTTTGCGTATCTCTCCTTTCCAATTGACAGTATAATCTCGAATCAGGTCCTCGTTTCTCGCATATCCGGCTCCATCATGTATGAAACTCAATCCATACCTAATGTTTTTGCTTCAGAATCCACTCGTCCACCACTTGCTTGAAGTCCGGCTTGTACAACCACTCCAAATCAAATTCTTCTTTCTGAAGCCCACTGCCCTCCCCGGAGACAGCATCGCTGGCAGGCAGCCGCCTCAGATCAATTTGCTTATTCAGCTCAAACACCTTGTCCACCCGTCCTTGTCGGTACGACTGCCAGAAGCTCAGCGCATCCTGTAGGTTGGAAATTTCACTGGATCGGCCCAGGAGCAGTGCGAGAATGTAAACATCCTCAAAGGCCTGGTTTATGCCCTGGCCGGCCGAAGGCGGAATAGCGTGCGCAGCATCGCCCAGAATGATCACGCGGCGCTTCTCGGAGGCCCACCGGTCGAGTTTGGGCACGACGAAGAATGGCCAGACATTGATCTTTTCGGGGTTGATATGAGAGACGGCGTTCCGGACAATGTCGGAGAACTGCTCCTGGTCCTGCTGGAGGAAGCGCACGGCGTCGTCCTTGTCGGCCAAAGTCTTCTCCCAGGCTGCGCGGTCTTGCTCTGCTACGCGCCGCTGCTTTCCGATGAGAACCTCAGACCCGTCGAGTTGTTGGGGCGCGATGACGAAGGCTCCTTGGGGAGAGGAGATGGTGACTGGTAGGTGGTATCCTTCCGGTAGCTTCAGCTGGGCCGTCGGCACGGCGGCAGTAGTTGCTGCCATGCCGATGAATTTGGGCTCGAGATCTGGGTAGAGATATTTTCGGACTCGCGAGTGTATTCCGTCTGCGCCCACGAGTATATCGGCCGTGCCAGTGGAGCCATCTGCGAATGCAAAAGAGACTGAATTCGAGTCTTCCTCCGTGATGTGGGAGAACTTGGCGCCAAATTGTATGGGTATGTTCTTGCGTTTGAGCTCGGCCAGGAGTGTATCGATGAGGACATGCCTGTAAATGCGCAGGGCCTCATAGCCGTATTCATCCTTGTTACCAAATTCGTAGGTCTCGGTAAGATTGCCGGAAACGTCTCTGTAGTGAAGCTGGCTAAAGTTGAATCCTTGTGTCCTGAGATCGTCGTACAGGTGAAAGGCATCGAGAACTTTCAGGGCGTTAGGGGATAGCATCACTGCTCCTCCAATATTAAGGGGACCGGGGCGAGATTCATACACGGTACAGGCGATGCCCTGGTCGTGTAAGCCGAGAGCCAGGGTGAGGCCTGAGAGGCCAGCACCGACAATGGCTACGTTCAGTTTCTCTCCCGGCATGTCGAGGCAAATTCTATCCGAGCGGATATCGAAAGTAATTATTATTGAACAATGAGCTTTGGGATAAAGAATCTCTTGGGTACCACATCCAAATCTGAAGTGCACTTCATAGCTTTTTAAAGTGGTTTGGGCCCCGGCCTTTTGATCCTGAAATGTTGCTTAGAAGTGAAAAGGCCGAATACACCGAAGTGCTCGGTCTTTAAAGCGCTTGAGGCTAAAGTTTAGCCTGATTTTCACCTAAGTCGGCTCCGATCCTTCAACACTTCTTTCCCGGACGAATGAATCCTTCGCTCCTTTCAAGCCACTCGTAAGCAGTATTTGGCGCCGTTGAATTTTGAAAGCAGTCTAGATTGTTCATTTGTCAGGTTATTAGCATCGATGGGGATGGAATTGCATACAAGGTGACATCGGCCAACGGCGAAGACATGATATCAGGCAACCAGATACGGTTCCGATTGCTCGGACTCATCCCACATCGCTGCTCGATCTCTTGTTGACAGTAATTGTGACCTGCGGCGAAGAAAGCTACCCATCGTCGAATTGTGAAATCCTAGCTCAATATTGCGAGCGTCAACATTATGTTGTGGC
Organism: Diaporthe citrichinensis; assembly: GCA_014872995.1. NCBI lineage: Eukaryota > Fungi > Ascomycota > Sordariomycetes > Diaporthales > Diaporthaceae > Diaporthe > Diaporthe citrichinensis. The sequence goes on along the minus strand of JADAZR010000092.1, from coordinate 114,343 downwards.
TATGACAACGCACGTCACATATTCGGATTGTTTGAGTCACAACATTGAAAGATGAGGAAAGCCAGCCAGCAATAACTTTACATCACTGCCATGATCCATTAGACTTTACGTATTTAAGCTGGCAACTAAGCAAATTAGAATGATTGACCGTCACCATTACACTTCCCATTTTGCAGAATACCACTCTAGGTCTGCTACAAGCCATGGGTGCGAATTCTGTTGCCTCCGGCCATTCCTGGTTTTCCTTCGTATTGCTAAACAAGCCATTTCTGTTGAGCTCAAAAGGCTTTCAGGGCCGGAAACATACACCCAGGCTTTATGGCGCATGTCTGGAATAGATATACTTGAGCCAGTCGACAGCACATCCCGCAGGTATCCTTCGGTGTCTATGCGGCCGGATTCCGAGCTCACATGGACTCGGATGGCCATGTTTGGAACAGGAGCGACCACATCCTGCAATTCCCTCCATTCATGAATGTCAGTAATTTTGTTGTGTCGCACAGTCCATACCAGCTGGAACTCTGCTTGCGGACCCTGGGAACGATGTTTCAACCACCACATAGCGAGGCTGTACGCGCCGGTTATTCCTGTGCCACCAATGATACAAATGACTTTTGAGGCAACTGCAAAGCCAACATCGCTCGGGTAGTAAGGGCCCTCAACCCTCATTTCAACCTCCCGCCGGCTCCCGACCTCAGGCACGACTGCGCCGAGTTTCCAGGTCCACTCCTTCTCCAGCTTCTTTGTCACCTTTCCCTGCGCCCGTTGTAGCAGGAAAACTGGTCCCTCTGCCACGGAGCCAACCTTGGCGACTGTGAAAGCGTGATTCTGTGTCTTGCTGATTTCTGGGAGCACCAAGTTGTAAGACTGCACCGGATGCGTGATTGCAGCCTCCTTTTCCGCAGCACCTGATTCATCGATGCTTTTTGCCGACGCTGGGAGAGAGATTCTGTACCAGCCTTCCCCGGCGTTTTCGAGCGTGCCAACAACCTTCTTGCCCAAGCCGCCGCTTGTGCCTCGGAAAAGCCTCCAACCCCAGTCCACGATCCAAAGTATAAGTCCGGGAAGGAGGAAGTAGAAGTCGGTGCTGGCGTGTACGCTCAACGCAACAAAGGCCCAGAAGCTGCAAATCACATGCGCGTAGTAGAAAGTGTTGTAGCTCTTGCGTCGCAGGGCTGGGAGCGAGGTGATGATGATGGCAATCATGAGAAGGAACCCAATCATGCCACTCGGCAGTGTGGCATAATACCATCCACTACCCTGTTCTGCTTCTTCCATTGTTTGGGTCGGGTTGTCGATGTTGAAAGCCAACTTTTGCTCTGGAAGGGCTGGGCGATATGCACCAACGAAAAACTTCACAGAAAACCATCAGTGTCAGAAATCTGGGTGAGCGTGACTCCATCACCTACATAGTATGTGGCTCCATGTGCAAGAGCCGCAGCGAGAAGAAGATAGGCGATCAGTTTGTGCGCGTACAGAAGCGTGCTCTGGTGCAGCTCAAACGCTTGCCCAAGAAGACTGTTCCTGGACACCGGTATGATCACCAGCCCGAGCAACAAATCTGCATGGTGCCCAATGATACCTGTCACGGCGAGGCGGATCTTTGCAGTCGCCCAGTCCAGTGGCACTGTCCTTGTCGCCCAGTATTCGAGGAGCGGCTGAGCCCAGAACCCCGTGGTCGCAAGAATCAAGCCCACAAGCCAGACCGAGACAGCTGCGCCGCCAAGACTGATTCGCTCTCGGAGGAGAGGAACTTCATGCTGGATGATGTAGAACTGGCTTGCCCGTCTGGCTTTGTTGGAGGTGGCGCGCAAGAACAGCAGGCAGCCGGTGCTGGCCAGCATGGAGTATAATGTGATTACATGAATGCGTGTCTCATATGGCAAGTAGGACTCGGAGCAGAGGGAGGCGTAACACTGAGCATAAGTGAGTCCAAGGGTGAGGCCGGTAGAGACGATTAGAGTAACTAAATGGGCTAAGATTTGATAGGGGCGCTTCATGGTTAACCAAACCACCTACAAGAACGAGTAGATTTGACCTAGGAGAAATGCAAGAAAGTCTTTCTGCCTGTCACGAAAGATTTCTGCATTGACCCCGAAGCAGTTCACAAGACTTATCTGCCTCTTTCTATATATTGACTGACTGTTTCTCGAATGTTTGGTCTCGGGCGCTTCGTTACGTCAATGACTTCCCTTTCTCCTTGTAGCAGCTTCAGGTGTAAGCCTCTAGGCCCTGGAGCTTCGCGCCAAACGGTCAAGATCGCCCGCTAAGGCGCGGCTCCAGACAGCCGGGTCGCACCCCTTTACGGCAAAAGGGTCAGGTATCAAGAAACCAGATTGGAAAATCGATGGCCGAGCTGTGGTGAGCAGTTGACTGCACAAGCTTTGTATTAGGATTGAGAAGCCACAGACGTCTGAATCAACTCGAGGAGGCTAAGAAGGTAAGACGGGAAGGCGTTGCGAAATGCATGCCCATTGCAAATTGACCAGTGTGAGATTTTACAAATCCACCACCTTTAGCCTCGAAAAACTGACCTCCGGGACTACCTGGATATCTACTTCAGGCATAAATACACTCAACCTTCTGGCCTACCACATGGCTATTTACTCATATACTTCGTCCTGTACCATCAGCAACAGAATTACTGGCTAGTTTCCTATCATCAGTGACTTTCAATGGGCTTTTTTGAGTCTTGCTTGATACTGAGCACTTACCAGCCAATCATCAACCCCTAAATAAGTCTGCTGGGAATTCCATTCAAGCTATTTTCTTTTCGCCTACATTTGGTTGTCTCTAGAGTCGTCCAATACTCCCTCGCGTGACAGAAGTGCCTTTCACAAACGTGTTAGCAAAGCTCAGATCCACGGTGCTGCGCCAGAGGTTGCTAACCCGAGACATCCAACGCAAAAGCACTCCCATTTCAGGCACGGCTCGGCGATGGTAACGATTGGATCACATCTGTCCTACTCGTTAAATGTGTATGATTGGCCTAGCGGTATTGATTTTGACCATCTGGTCCCGCTTTATACACAAATCCGGCCTTCGGGCAGTCATGCAGATGGCATGGCTTTGGACGGCTGATTTGCACGAATTTCTCTTGGCGTCTGAGAGAGTTACGGTCGGTTACAGAACAGAGTTCGAAATGCGCGCATATTGAGTCTCTGAATCTTTCGGTCTGTTCTAAGTTTCCCATGAAGAATCTTGTAGCTTGTCCTCTGCAAGCCATGGCGCCGCAGTGACCAACACTAGGTATCTTGGCGCGAGATTGTAGCCGTCAATTGCCATTCGTTCGAGGCAAAAGAGAGGGTTGATTGAATACGATATTTCATGTTCGCGAGGTGAATAGGGTTTGGTATTTGCGACGGTCGTATCGATGGTATCTAGCCGACTTTCTTCTTCGTGGGTATTGCCCTAGGATGTCCTACCCGTCATGCGAGAAGGACAAGACTGGTTCGAACATATAATTGTCGGAGGGTTTGAATCGGGCTTCCGGGTCATCTAGATTGGTATAATCGTTAGCCTTTTGCGATACTCGAGCAGAATCGTCTGAAGTGAAGGCCGAGTTCGTACATTTGCACCACACCTGGGGCACGATGGCCAGCGTTGATTCGCTGTGTTCGTCGTGCTGCTCTGTCCAGGGCTGGAATGGGGAGGGTCGACGATATCTGGGGAAATGTTGGGGCGTGATCTCTCTACACCACCGGACCCAAACTGACTCCCAAACGCCTGATCGAAAGACTGAAGCAGAGCGGCAACCTCCGCGCGCCTTCGGTCCGCTTTCGAGGGTGGAGAATCCCACAGACGTTCTGGCAAAGAGCCAATGGTTGCTGGATCGGTTCCCCAGCGATCGACCCGATACTGCCCAAGAGAATCGCTCGAGTCACGCGGCTCAGACTCTGGTGAAAAAGAAGTTGGAATTGTTGGTGGGCTTCTTTAGCTGCCGCCCTCAGCTTGGTCGGACATGCTGCCCGCCCCAGACCGCTCCGTGACGTGGGATTCGACGCGGCTGGGTCGAGAACAAATTGCAGCTCCATCGCTTTTGGGCACCAGAATACTTGGCTCGTCGGAATTGCTCGGCGCCGTAGACGGCTCTGATTGGCAGCTGACATCAGAGAAGCGCGCGTGTGGTGGCATTGCATATTTCCACGCTATTCCAGCCTCAAGCCAATAGCGCGAAGACGCTGACGTCCACTTCAACTATCTTTTCACACAACTGCGCAGTAATCATGAGTTCCGGTCCATTGCAAACAGATCTGGAGTTAGGTCGCGTTGAGTCTGAAGCCAGGTCTGAAGCCAGGTCTGAAGCCAGGTCTGAAGCCAGGTCTGAAGCCAGGTCTGAAGCCAGGTCTGAAGCCAGGTCTGAAGCCAGGGAGAGCACGACAAAACCTTGGAAACAACTCGGATACCCAGCGTTCTCGAAATGGATGTCATCATCCGACGACTTTCTTGTCCTGAGAAGATTCAGCACTCTGAATGTCCGAGTTCTACTGTTGCTACAGGATCGCATAGTCCGGCTCGAGCGAGATCTAGGCCGGTATGATGAGGCTGCCCGACAGGCTCCGGATGAGTTTGCAAATTCTGGCTCGTTCAGATTGGACGCATGGGAGGACAGAAAAAGCATCTTGGACCAGCTACTGCCCCTACTCGACCAATACAGTATGATTGTAATCAATGGTCCACCTTGCTATAAATGCTGATGAATCCAGACAACCATTTAATGACTTTCTCCGAGATTCAACGATGGGAACCGGCGAAGACCCGCCACTGGACTAATCTGGACAACTGGTTAAACCATAATCACCAGAAGGCTATCTCTGAAGAAGAAGCGATGTTCAGCCAAGAAACTGGAGACTTGGTTGCGTTGGCATCTGATCAAAAGTCTCCCCTCGAGAGCCTGGTTGAGCGATTCCCGCTACTCCTGAGCACCAAGGCCTTGAGGTCCAGGAGGCAATCCTCGCAAGTCCAATCCGAAACGACAGTTTATTATAGCAAGAGGAGGCTTCGAAATACTGTTTTTGGTGTCATAATAGGAACCGGGCTCCTACTCCTACTAGGCCCCATGTGGGCTCTACAGTTTGTTGGTGACAATGTCAAGCGCCTGGTGATCATAACTGGCTTCATCATCCTATTCACTGCGGTTCTCGCAAGTGCCACAGTAGCGAAGCCTTTTGAGGTTCTTGCTGCGACTGCTGCGTAAGCATCTTGGAAATGTCTCGTCTAATGAACCAGTTGACAATTAACAGCATCCTGCGTACAGATACGCGGCCGTCTTGATGGTATTCCTCCAACTTGGTCAAACTTGAGGTACTGTTGAGCTTGATCATCATGAGAAGAGTTTGAGCTTTAACTTTTAAATTACCAGAGCAAATCATCATTGGTGTCCGAGCAGTACTCATCAGCACCCAGTCAAATGGGTTACCTAAATGTACCTATCACCTTGGACACTTCACGGTATAATCTGTTTCGCTATGCTACAAGACATTCTCAGGTCCGAGAGCCTGTGATCTGATGGATCGATACGTGAACATATGATGCAATCGCAATACACAAATTGGTACAGGGAGTGGTAGAGAAAAGACCTTTATTTGCTAAAGGATCGTAGTAAGCACTGCAACATCTCTCGGTGACGTTGCGGCTGCTATGACACCCAAAATGTCAACCTTGGGATCCCGCACAATGCCAATGACCAAAACCATCCGATCCAAAGGCTCATAAGTTCTGTACGTCGATAGAAATTCGACCCTACAGTAGCCTGGTACGATGTCTTCTCATCGCACAAGACGGTCGTACTCTGGATGTGAAATTCCGCGTCAAAGAGATGTCGAAGATCCACCTTGGTAATTATCCAGATGTCTTTCTGTACAATACCACCAGGGTCATCCTCATCAAAACAGTGAACATGAAAGCTCAAGTCATCTGAGAGGGTTTTCGTAAAATCGACCGTTGAAAACGAAGCCGTGAAGACATCTCAGATCGATGTTAGGAACATGGGTGAGTTTTTGTATTCCCGGATGACGTGGCGCAGAGACTCCTTGCTCTGACGGGTGACGGAATCTTCGACTTCCTCGAGCTGTTCACATTCACACATGGTCAGTTACTTACGCACTCTGTACGTCAAAGAGGTAATTGAAACGAACTGACAGTCATCGATTCTTTGGGCTTTTCTACAATTGTTGGCAGAAGTTAGCATAATACTATTAGGGCATGACCTGAATTGTACGGGCGCCTACCTTCGTCCCCGTTCAGCGAGCCTCTGGCACTGCCGACTTTGGGCCTATCGTCACGCTCGAAGACGAAGAAAGGGATTTCGCAGCTATGCAAGCGCAAGAAGCGCCTGTCTTTGCGGTGCACCGCACGCGCCTTGGCCTTGAGTCCCTGCGCACGGATGAAAAGGTCATACGAAATCATCACGCGAGGACTCTTCTTGCAGAAAGTCATGATTGGGAGTGACTTCGTGGATGCTGATTCACTGCCCACTGGGTCAGGCTGTTTAATATGTCTCAGGAGCTCGGGGTACGCCCATCGTCTAGAACTCGCAAAGTCCCAGCACTGCGAAGGAGTTGGGATCAGTCGTGCGGAGCACAGGTAGAAGACCTGTGAGAGCCTGGGGAACCAGTCGAGCAGCAACTTCGTGATGGCGGGGGCATCGGCGTCGATTTGGATGTCGACTGCGACCCGCGTGATGTAGTCTCGGCCCATGAAGATTGCCTTGCGAGGTGTACGGAGCTCACGGTAGAAGTCCTGGTCGACGTAGAGGACATCCTTCTCGTGCCACCAGAATCCTCCCTGGCCCGTCAGAGGGTTATCAGAAATGCGCGAGTAGAATCCCTTCGCCGCGACTGCCCGGGAGCCGTGGCAGAGCTGGGTCATGAAAGCTTGAGGCTGAGCGGCGTGGAACGCGGGGACGTGAAAGCGGCCGTGGCTGACCCATTTGGGTTGGAGGATGCGAGGCTCGAAGCCAAGACTGCACCGCTCGAGCCAGATCTGATCCAAGATCTCGTTGGGAAGTAGAGGCATGGTTGAGAGCACTGGTTGTCTGTTTTGTGTTCTTTTTGAGATGTTTCTGAGCAAGTCGATTTGGTAATGCCGGCAAGAAGGGATGCAATAATGACGGTGTGACAGACAGTCTTGGGAGAGATGCCTGAGGGCAAGATGTAGTTTTTTGGGTTGGGAAGAAGCGCCAAATTGAGGTGGCATGACTTAGGTACTTGTTTTGAAATCTGACCTGTTTGAATGCCTAACTAGGTATCTAGGAGCCTCTAGGCACAGGCTTTTTGTTTCCACCGACAGAGAAATCAACAACCATAGCTCTTGTTTCTCAGGGCAGTGTTCCAGAAGCTTGCAGAACTTGGCCGCTGCAGATTGAAGTTGCTTTGAGCTGACAGCTAATTGGGTCCACACGGTCACATACATCTCTTCGACCGTAACGACTTCTGTTCATCTGTGACCAAAGTCGCAGTCTTCAGTTCCTGTTCACCCAGGCCAAGCCCCTCCCCTTTGGGATTCTCAATATTACATGTGCAGAGGACGGCGGCGAGCTGGTCAAGGATACAGGTATGCTGACATGGAGTACATGATGTTCTTCACCTCAGCCCTTTTCCAAAAAACGTTGTTACAGTTACAAAGAGAGTTTCGGAAACCCTGTCTTCAAGTCCAATTCTTCGGTAAGCCACACTCCAAGGAGCTTCAACGGGGAAGCCGTCCAGCAACCATCGCACCACTCGGCCAAAGCAAGATTGCTCTGGCTAACTTGTTTTCTGCGATATTTTCGGATTGCATCCCTCAGTAAGATTTCTGAGAGTAGCACAGTCACAACAAGGCCTCAGCGACAGCCTGGTTTGCGATGTGTTGGATTGCCAAAGAATAGATATCACAGATCCTTCGGGGGCCGGAGACCTTGTTCCGCTTTTACGTCGTGACATATACATAGGCGGGGTATACTGACGGGGAAGAACAAATCCGATTGCTCCGATTCCTATACATCATATTTCGCAGGCCTGGCATCCTCCAGAGGAGGGTTGTGAAGATCAGCAACGGATGCCTCTGGTGGGCCTGCAAAACCCATGAGGTGAAGTCGGGCATCGGCTCAAATTCGGCACAGAAGATGACAGCTCCTGACGTGCACATCTGGGCAGCGATCATCATTCGTGAACAATTTCCACCCGTCTCACCTCCAATCCACGTCCCAACCAACGCACGATACGGTTGCCACGCTGCCGCCCAATTCGACAGGAAATCGAGCCAGGTCACACCCATGGACCTCCCCTCGTCGACGGACCGGGGGGTGCAGGCGATCGTGTAACCATGGAACAAGCCGTTAGCAACCCCCGTGCCTCGGCATCCCGCCGCCGCGGTGCGCGCAACGCTGCGGGGTCATGGGACACTTCTGCATCGTCCGGTCCCCCCCCCCCCCATCGACCCGAACCATCACACTTGTTTGGGCTGCCCGCGCCGCGGTGCGACAGATCATGACCAGGCTAGACAAAGATGCCGTGAACGCCACGCGCACCGCTGGAAAGACCTGGGCCCCATCTGTCTGCCCAGCTCTGAGCAAGGGTGCTGGAGCTGTCCCCCCGTCATCCACACGTCAAAGCGTCGTTGGTCCGGGTGGGCCTCGGTAGCAGTCCCAGCAATCGAGCAGCGCCGGGTCTATGTAACCTCTCCGTGTCCGTGTGGACATACAACACAGATCGGGGTTGTATCCCCTCCAAGGATTTCCAGTGATTGGCATCTCCTCTTTTCGGTCCTGGCGAGAGTCAATTCGGGCGCTAGCTGCTTGTATCTCTTGTCCTGATCACTCATCCTCCCGACCTCAAAGTTTCCTGGACGATGTTCATGATTCATGCGGCCCCGGCTCCGGTTCTGAAATACGTCGCCATAAGCCTCGTGGTTTTCTGCTACACCTTGCTGTTGCTACCAGTACTGGCCCTCTAGATTGGATATTTGGGCCTCAATAAATAAATCTGTCGGGCAAACTACGACTTAGGAGGTGGATCTGCGAAACGTCGGCACATCACAAATGGCTACCAAAGTACAGCGTGGCCCTGGCGGCAGCGTTGTCTATAAGGCAGCCAACAACATAGATATACCAAGCCTGGACCTTCTCTCGGTGCTCTTCGGTAAACAAAACTTCCCAAGAAACTCCTGGCGCGATCTTAGAAACTTACCAGTGCTCTACCTACCAGACTCGAAGATATGCGAAGCCGACGACCAGACCATTATAACCGCCGACGCCGCCGATCCCCAGCAGAAGCACCTGACCAGAGCTCGCTTGCGACAGCTCACGACACAGCTCGCGCACGCCCTGCGACACACCTACGGCATCGGGCGGGAGGGCCGCAACAAGGATGTCGTGCTCGTCAACACCCAAGGCCACTACATGCTGCCCACCCTCTTCTACTCGACTGTCGCCGCCGGCGGCGTCTACAGCGCCGCGAGCCCCTCGTCTACGGCAAGCGAGCTAGCATACCTGGTGGGGCTGGTCGAGCCGAAAGTGATAATATGCGACGCGCACACGCGGGCGGCAACAGAGGAGACTGTGCGCCAGCTGAAGTTCCCCGTGGAGCGGCTTCTGGTCCTGGGCGACGACCCGGCGCTTGAACTAAGGGCGCACGGGGGTGGAAAGGGGGTGGATCTTTCGCCGTCCAGGACGCTGCAGTGGGAGCGCATCACCGACCCGAGGGAGCTGGCGAATTCGGTCATATGTATACTGTTCTCCAGCGGGACGACTGGCTTGCCCAAGGGCGTCAAGCTGAGCCATTTGAACCTGTTCGCCGCGGCTTATGCGAATATGGAGCCAAACAAGGAATGGGAGGCGCGCGAGCGGCCTGACCTCAAATATCACACTTTAGCACACCTCCCCGCTGCGCACATCGCAGGCGTCCAGGGCTACCTCGTCAACGTCCTGTACCGCGGTGGCACGATCTACTGGATGCCAAAGTTCGACTTTGCAAAGTTCATCGAGTACACCAAGCGGTACAGGATCACGAATTTCTTCAGCGTCCCGCCGATCTACCTCGCCCTTGCGAAACACCCCGGCATCACGGATCAGTTCGACACGATCGATCACGCGTTCAGTGGGGCCGCACCTCTGGGCTCACAACTCCAGGCCGAGGCGGAGAAGAAGATGGGCAAGGGACGGGCAATTTTGACACAAGTCTGGGGACTGACCGAGACAACTGGTGCGATCACCGCCATGCCGCCTGGTGAGACCGACTCGACTGGGAGCGTCGGCCCGCTCGTTGCAAACCACGAGGCCCGAATTGTGGACGACGAATCGAGGGATGTCGAACCTGGTGAGAGAGGCGAGATATGGGTCAGGGGACCGGTGGTAACGAAAGGCTATTGGAGGAACAGCAAGGCGGACGCTGAAAGCTTCGTGGATGGGTGGTTCTGCTCGGGCGATATTGGGCTGTGCAAGAACGGCATGTTCTACATAGTGGACCGGAAGAAGGTGAGCCCGCCATTTGTCCCTTCCCGTGGCCGCGCCCCTTGCTCCTCAGGGCATGATTGTGGGCGTGCAAAGGGTGATAAGAACTGGCCAGAGCTGGGCGGCGCCAGATCAAGGTTTTGACGAGATGCGCTAACGAAATCTCGGCAGGAGCTCATAAAGTACAAGGGGTTGCAGGTCGCCCCGGCAGAGCTTGAGGCAACGCTTCTGTCTCATCCAAAGATTGCAGATGCAGCTGTGATCGGGGTTGAAAAAGACGGTACAGAGGTGCCAAGGTGAGCAGACCAGAACTACCCGTTGCATTTCGTTTTTTTAGGAGGGTTGTTGGACCGCTACCCCAGGTCGCAAGTCCTTTGTACACCGAGGAGACCCGGTCGTTTGGCTGTGAACGCCGGATATCGACGAACTCGTATATTGCGGTCGCTAATAAGTCTTGCCTTTCGTCTTGCAGGGCATACGTTGTACCAGGCACCAAGGACCTTACAAGTGAGCAGATCGCAAGCTGGGTAGACGGGAAGCTTGCGAACCACAAGAAGCTGCGGGGCGGTGTCGTGCTGGTGGATGCGATACCCAAGAGCCCGGCGGGTAAGATCTTGCGGAAGATTTTACGTGATCAGGCGAAGGCGGAGAAGACGCTAGCTAAATTGTGAGCACACACATGTTCTCGTGTGTCCGGAGACGTAGGGCCCGGTAACAGGCAGGTAGCAGAAGCGTCTTGTTGTGTTCGGTGGGTAGTGACTATCATCTGTATCGAGCCTGTATCGCGCCTGTATCGCGCCTGTATCAAGACAGGGTTTATGTCTGATCTGTAGTCGAGCCGCACAGCTTGCATCGAATCGATGCGCTCAAAGGTGAACGTGAGTGCCCGGGTATGGCGTGGCGGCGTGGTCGGGCAAGGTCGGGCAAGCCTGAGAGAGGTGCATATTTAGGCGAGGCTGAACGCGTCTGCGCTGGCCGTGCGGCAGTGACGCGTCTCCGAGTTCGAAATTTTGATATCCATGGTCAGATGTCTTGAGATTGGGATTCAGCGATGGCTCGGAAATCGGTCCAGGCCGCGGAAGTCGGTGTTTCTGCCGGTCCGGATGGCAATGACGATCCTTGTCCCTCTTGAATCAGACCGCCAACTGCGCAGCGAGCAGCTTTATCAGGAACCCATCTCAGATAATTGGACGTCGAAGGTCATGCCTCTGATTAGAGGTACATGTTTGCGAGGTACATGTTTGCGATGCGGCAGCAAAAGGAATAACAACAAAGGTTACACCCGCAAACCACCGGCTTGAAGCTAGTTGTAGTTTCTCGGCTGTTTCCTTTGGGTGGTCAGCCTTGAGAGTGGGTCCAGAGCGAGTACGGGGGCAACAGGGGCATTGATGACAATGCCGCCGAGCCGCAGCGCTTGCCGATGAGGTGTCGTCCCATGCTGATGAGGCGTCGCCTCTTCGGGTAGGCGGGTGTCTCTTCCAAGCCGGCGAGCGAGTTGACTGTGCTGCTCTTGAGCAAGGGTTGGTTCGCGGATGACATGCACTGCAGTACAAGTACTGTAGACGTAGGCACACCACCCAAGATACAACGATACGTCGGCGTCGATCTAAAGCACTGCTGTGGGTGCCCTCATGTGACATGCCTTGCTCGAGTCGACGGGCCGTGGTCGTCGTAATCTGTGGTTCGTTTCATCCCCTTTCTGACGGTCAAGTCATCCGCATTTCTGCTGGTGCAAAAATTAGAACAGCTTGCATTGGATGTTGAAACCCGGTCGATCCAGGGGCTGGGTGGGTCCAAAGCGAGGCTTGAGGCCACCAGCCAGCCAGTGGTGGACGATAGAACCCCATAGGCCACTGGGAGTATGATGGGGAAATGGCCCGCCACACGGGCTGATTGCTGGCCAATTCCTCATCAAACCTGGGATCTGGGCCGGCACTTGAAGAAGGATTGGCGTGATATGACGACAAGGTGTAGTAGAAAGGACTACGCTCGAGTCTCGATCTGACGCAGTGAGTAAAGTTCTCGGTCTTCAAGAGCAGACCTCGACCGTTGAAACTAGGACAGGTAGGAGATAGAGGCGATTGTTGCCGTTGGTCGATCTTCCGCTGCCCCAGGTGCTGTGCATTGCTTGGGCCACGTCCAGGCTTGCCGTATCAGGTTAATGACCGACTTCCAGGCTTTGCAGTGACCTGTCCAATTGGAGGGGTTTGCAACGACCCCAGCTCTCCTTCCTTTCCCCCCGCCCACGCTGGCTGCGATTTCCGTTCTTTCTCGAATGACGACACACCTTGTTAGAGTACCTTCCAGGGGCACCCGTTCCTCGCACCTGCCACTCCACCCACACGCTGCCAAATGGCAATTCGCATGTGGAAATGCTTCAGTCAAGTAGAGCAGTCGAGGTAAAGTAGACTGAGGTACGTACAGTACTGTAGGGTGGAGGGGGCCAGTTGTTCCCACCGCGGCGGAAGGTTACGCGTCGCTGCAAGTCTGTCTTGTCCCTGACCTGTCTTTCTCGGTGGGTCTGCCGGCACACTCCACAGCCTCTTCTTTCCTTCCGCTGCTTCTCGAAAAGGATTTCCGTCCACCAAAAGGAGTAATTTCCAATGCAAAGTAGCATTGGCGGCACCATCTTTTCTTGCTTGGAACTTCAACTCTTCTCGCGCCTCCGAAGTAACACGCTGCTTTGGACCGAATTGTCTTCTTTTTTCTCTCTCCTCTCTCTTCCTCTCTCTTCAGGCGCATTTCTCCCTCTGGTCTCTCTCACACTTTCCTTCTCAAGGTTGCGCACTAGTCCTGTCCCCACCCCTCCAATCGTTCCCTACAGGAATTTACTACCGTTCTTCTTTGCCTATCAACGACCAAACAACGGGTCCACAATCGAGGAGCAGAAGCAAGCACTCTGGCTTGGTCGACATCGTTACGCTCCCACGTCACATCTACCATTCCATCTCAGCTCATCTCCTGTCGATACTCGCATCCATATTCGCAGATCGATACAACGGGAGCCCCTTGAAATTTCCAGGAACATATCTTTGACCCTTCTAAACCGTCCCGGCTTCTCCACACCGGGTGGAGGGACCCCTCCATCATCTTGTCCCGGCATCCACTGACTGGATCGGCCCCGGTGGAGGAGCTCCCTTATGTTAATCGGCGCCGCACCCTGCTCACAAAACTTGCCAGCTTGTCAGCTTGGGCGCCCTCTGGACTATTAAGTCTTCGTGCCGTTGGCATTCCACACTTGTCGCATGCCGTCTTGCTCTTGCGATGAAAGCCTGAGCCGATCTGCATTCGTCCATACTGGTCCCAACCTCACCGGGTGAAGTCGTCTTTCTGGCCCAGCCAAGCCTGACCCACCCACCGGGCCCTTACTCAGATCTAGATTCCCAAGACTTTAGATCTTGACGATGCGGTTCTTCAACCACTTTCCCGCCGTTTATATCGGCAGCCTCGCCGTCGGAGCCGGCCTCGTGGCGGCCGAGGTGACCCAGCCATACGTTACGGACTACGAGAATTATAACGAGGGCTATTATGGCAAACATCCTAATCAAACGTACATGACAACAAACACGTACGGTCCGAAATTCCAGGTCAACCAGTGGTACCCTGAGAAGTCCGGGCTGAGCAGGTATATGTTTTTGTCGTCGGTCGCTGGCGAGCAGGCAGCCACTCCGTTCATTATCGACACCACAGATTTCAGCATGGTTTACGGCGAACCGCAATGGCCAGCAGCCAACAACCCAAGGATACAAATGTACAACGGCAAGCCATATTTCACGTTTTGGGAGGGTAGCGACTACCGAGGACACGGCTTGGGCTATTGCTTGTTGTACGACGAATCCTATCAACAAGTTTACAACATCTCGACCAAGATGATCAACACCAAGGCCGATTCCCATGAATGTCAACTGACCCATGACGGAACCGCTCTCATCACGGCCTACGAGAGGATTCCTTTCGACATGAGCAATGCACCAGGCGGTGGCCCTGAGGAAGGCTTGCTTCTGGACAGCATATTCGAGGAGATCGACATCGCCACAGGTGAACTCAAGTTTCTATGGCGGGCCAGCCATCACTTTGATCTCAACGAGACTGCGGTCAATTGGGGCACTGGCGACTACGGCGCTCCCACGGAGGAGGTTGGCTGGGACTTTTTCCATATCAACAGCATGCAGAAGACGAGGGAGGGCAACTTCTTAGTTTCTGGGCGTCGCATCAAGTCGCTGGTCTACATCGACGGCAAGGACGGATCAGTGATATGGCAGCTCGGTGGGGCGAACAACCAGTTTGAGGACTTGAGCGGCGGCAATGCCACCAATTTCGGCTTTCAGCATACCGCGCGATTCCTGGATGACGAAATGACCGAGATTACCCTGTTCGACAACCACGACCTCGATCCAGGCAACCCCTCGCCCGGCTGTGTTGAGGGCACCTGTTCCAGAGGTCTTCACCTGCGCATCGACACCACGAAGATGACCGCCGAAGTTGTGCATGAGTATTACCACCCGATGGATATCGCATCTTGGGCAATGGGGGGTATTCAGAAGCTCGACAATGGGAACGTCCTCGTGAGCTGGGGCACGACACCAGTCATTACTGAATACACAGAAGATGGCGAGATTGTCCTTGACGCGATGCTGGGTCCCTGGTACGACCATACTACCAACAGCCAACCAGTGTACCGCGCGTGGACAATGGATTGGACCGCCAGCCCAATCTGGAAGCCGAGCATTGCAGGCGATGAGAATTTTGCGTATCTCAGCTGGAATGGGGCTACAGAAGTGCATTCTTGGGATCTCGTGAGTCCAAGTCACGCTACGCTCGACATGTCGACGTAAGATGTTGTAACGCAGTTAACTAACCAAGAACCGACAGATGGAGGGCAATTTCAGAGAGAACGTCACGTTTACACAAAACGCGAAGAAACGTGGGTATGAGACGGTCATACCACTGAAGTTCAACGGCGCCTTCCTTGTCGCGAACGCGTTGGCCGCAGATGGCACAGTTCTAGCAACCACCGACGTCTGGGATTTGGCCCTCGGAGCAACTGTAAGCATTCGTCCCCCTTTTCTATCCCATTTTTGGACTTCAGTACTGACGCGTTGGCTTGCTCCTTAAAGCACGAGGCTGGAGCTGTAGGCTATTGCAAGATCGGTTGCAACCATCTCGACGATTTCGATCACATGATTGTGCTTCTCGCAGGGTTTTCCGGGGTGCTCCTCGTGATCATGTGGGTAGCCAGGAAGAGGACTCTGTGAGACTGGCGTCAGCTATATCATTGCTCATTGTGACTGCTACTTCGCACAGCATTTAAGCGTTGCGGGCGCCTTCATGTTTTTAAGGCCTCTGCGCAAGAGACATTACCAATATTTGTCGATTTCTCATGGCGTTCAGGAAAGAGGACCGGCAAGGGCCACGAGGAGAGCTGCCAGAATACTATTGCATACCCGCCAAGCATCAAGCGGGGAGGAGTTCAGGATTTCTAGGAGGCGTTCAGAGAGATGTGCACAGCACGGAGTGAGGGATTCTCACCATTAACTACTGCTCATGCTATCATACTATTCTATCCACGTTCAAATTGCAATCGGAACTCTTTCGACTCGACCTGTTTCGTCCAGGGCATTATGTTTGGCTGCACCCATTGGAGGTGGGAATGCACATGTGCAGCCGCGGTCCTGGTGTGGACGGGATACCGATCTGCTTTCTGATAACAACTAATTTCGACAGCGCTAGGACAAGTATAGATGGCCACAATCCCACTGCGAAAGAAAGATTCCGAGGCTGAGTAAGAGCATCGTTGGGCAAGGGACGCCAATGTAGGCAAGGGGTGGCGCATTGGAAAGGATTCTGAAATCCAACGCTAGCAGCCACGCTCACGTCGTATCCTTATACTCCTCCTGTGCCTGGCGCGCCGGCTAGGCCTAGCGTCACCTATGCCAAGCAGGCACCAAGCCTAGAAGCTCACTCACGCGGCGGGTAAATTTTAGGTTGCATGTGTATGTAAGGAGGAGCTCATTTCACGAGAACGCGGCTTTGTGTTTTCTAGTCTCCATTCAGCGGTTTTGTGGTCTGCCTGTCTCTGGTTGTTTTTTCTTCTTCTTCCTTGGTCATTACCTTCGTTTGACTGATTGTGCAGTTTACGGGACGCATAGGCACTGGGGAGAGAAGGAAGTGTTCCCAGTGACTCCCGACGCTCGCTCGTTCCCAACGTTTTGTCATTCTTTTGGTCCTCAACGCCCCTTGACTCGACCCTCGACCTCCGATTTTCACGCCTTTTCGCGCCCGATTTTCAGGCTCTCACCACTGTACACAGACTCACAATGGTCTCTTCTTTTGTCATGTCCCTGTCTGGGGCGCTGCTGCTGCTAGGCACTCTGCCTGGCGCGGCGGCCGAGTACAAGGTCGATTCTCGCGATGCCATCGTCGAGTCCTCGCGGTCGCTGGCCCGGGACATGATGACCTTTTACCACGGCGAAGAGCCGGGAGAGACCCCCGGTATCCTGCCCGGGCCCCCGCCTTCCGGCGACTACTACTGGTACACGGGCGCAAGCTTCTTCGCCACGTACCTTGACTACTGGCACCTGACCGGCGACGACTCTTACAAGGACGTCATCACCAGGGGTTTGCTCTTCCAGGTCGGCCCGGGGGATAACTATATGCCACCTAACTGGACGGTCTCGATGGGGAATGATGACCAGTGTTTCTGGGGCACGGCGGCGCTGCTGGCTGCTGAGTATCAGATCCCGACCCCGGATGGTCAACCGCGGTGGATCGACCTCGCAGTGAATGTCTGGCAGACTCAGGCGGACCCGATCAGGCACGATGATACGTGCGGGGGCGGCCTCCGCTGGCAAATCCCTCAGTCGAACAACGGTTATAATTACAAAAACAGTAAGTGGTTGCAAAAACAACGACTATGATAAGCTGTCCCACTGCTCACACGCCTCTCAGCAATGTCCAATGCCTGCTTCCTCAACATGGGTGCGCGCCTCGCCAGGTTCACCGGCAATTCCACGTTCGCCGACTATTCTGAGCAGACCTGGGACTGGTTGACTGGTGTCGGCTTCATCGATACCGAGACCTGGGCCGTGTACGACGGTGCCCACGTCGACGCCAACTGCACCGAGATTTCCAAGTTTCAATGGTCGTACAACGCCGCAGTCCTTACACAGGGTGCCGCATTCATGTACAACTACGTAAGATCTCCTCGTCATAAAAGTGCGCTGCAAAATGACTGACACGGCCCCGTCCAGACCAACGGCTCCGACATCTGGCGCGACCGCGCCGACAAGCTCTCCGACGCCCTGCTGGAGACCTTCTTCCCGGACGGCATCGCCTACGAGGCGGCCTGCGAGGGTTTCGAGTCGTGCCCGACGGACGCGCTCTTCATGAAGGGCTACGCGCACCGTTGGCTCTCGTCGGCGACGCAGGTGGCGCCCTTCCTCTCCGACAAGCTGCTCCCCGTCCTGCGGACCTCGGCCGAGGCCGCCGCGAAGCAGTGCGTTGACGGCGACGGCGGGGATGTCAGCCAGCGATGCGGGTTCTACTGGCGCAACGAGACGTTCGTGGACCCCGTGGACACGGATGGCACCTCGGGCGCCGGCGAGGGCCTGAGTGTGTTTGCTGCGGTGACTAACTTGCTCATTGCTGATGCTGCCGCGCCGGCTACTGCGGCCACTTCGGGGGATGCTGGCAACTCGACCGGTTCGAGCGGGACAGGGACGGCAGATGGGAGTTCGCCAAGTGGCACAGCTGCTTCGGGCTCTGGGGCGGGACGGTTCCGGGTTGAGGTTACGACATCGCTTTTGCTGAGCGTGATGGCAGTTTTTGCCTGGGTTCTATAATCTATAATTACATGTGACACACGACTGTGAGATGGCCCAACATAGAAATGGAAATTGAGATAAGATCGTCCACTATCTACTAAAGGATAAATTCATGTGAAGCCGACGAGTCAACTCATTCCTCCAAGACCCCTCTTCCCTCCACCACATCGGACCACGTACATCATCTGAGTAATACGGTACCGAATAATCTCAGCCCTCGTGTCGGTGAAATGGTCTCAAACGCACTTTCTCGAGCCATAAAAATAGTAGGCGAAATCAGGCATAGGCACGATGGACATTCGCGCCCTCTGCTTCACCATCGCATATTTCAACCTTCCAAGGCCCCGAATATTGAAATTCTGGGTACAACATTGCAGTCATCTGTTTTAACATCTCGTTGAATACTGAGGCCAGGAGTTTCATCCTACGTTGCCCAGCTTGTGCAGTCACTTACTGCCCTGCACATCCTCTTCAGGCACTGTAATTCAACGTTATCGAGAAAGTTTGCTAATCAATTCTAATGAGAGAGTACCCTGGGCCTTCAAATTACTACCTATCGGTTTAGAATTTACCAGTCCGTTGCCGTTGAAGGACATTGCGCATGAGTAGACTCAGGCTGGGTGTGTTCCTGACCCCTGTCGTTCTACACATCCAGATGTGCCCCACCATGGCAGTCTTCGTACCCACTCGTGCAGAACAGCTTGTACGGACTACCTTGTGGTCAATACTCTGGTCAGTACGTCAGTGCCCGTTCAGCCAGTGAGGAGACATTGATTTCCGACCGCTTACCGAATGCCGAAGCCAAGCTCAAACTCAAGCTCAAGCCCACGTGCAATGAGTGGCAGCGGCTCTTTCCGTTGGCTAGAGGTGGTACTGTAGCTCGCTGGATGACAGGGGCAGAGCGGAACCATAGCTCCGGCGAGATTACATCAGACTTGCATGCGCACCACATCACCTCTGACACCTCTGGCACCTCTGACGGTGCTCGCGGCACACGACAGCATCGGCCAAGATCACAAATCCAGCCCACAGCATCGAACAATCGGGTGCACAACCTGCTCAGCATGGCGTTCTGGACATTCTGGACGTTCCCAGGCGTTGTTCCCGACCGGGACGGCCGCCCACTTCCAGGCTTTACCGCCCAAAGGGGCAATTCTACGTGATCGGCCTCCACTCCATCGCAGTAGCCCGTAACGCCCGTCTGGCCCACGCCCACCTTCCCCCCTCCCAAGGGCGTAATTGTGATCCCATCGAACATCACATCTTCGTGGTACCTTCCCCTCGGACTTCCAGCTCGTCCAGTCTCACTGACGTCAACCATTAGCTACTCATTGTTGATCCAATGCCTGCCTCTGAATTTCCAATGCTTGTTCCACCCCTCCCCATCCATCCCACCTCCCTCAGGTCGCATATATCAAGCTGCGCCGTGCATCACTTGATTTCCTAAAGTGCCCGCCCGTTCTCACCTATTGACTTCTCTCTATTTCCCTACCAGTCAGTACCTGTGATTCTCTTCACTGGTTCTATGGCTTCGTTCATCCCAGAGTCTGTAAAGTCCGCCAAAAACGCCGTCATGGGTTCCGGAGGAGACAAGATCGCCGACCTGTCAAAGGACACCAAAGAGCCTACCGATAAGACTCATATCACCAGCGACTATGGTGTCAAGCTGCCTGACCCCGAACACTGGTTGAGTGTCTCCAGTGAGGACCGCCAGGGGCCCAGTCTAATCGAGGATCCTTTTTCCCGTGAAAAGGTGAGACTACATTCTATCAGTCACCCTGGATGTCGCATCGTTCTGAATGCTGACTGTACACTTAGATCACTCGTTTCGACCATGAGCGGATCCCCGAGCGGGTTGTCCACGCCCGTGGCACCGGCGCATTTGGAACGTTCCGCTTGCATGAGAGCCTCAGTGACCTTTCCTTCGCCCCCGTACTGAGCGACACATCTCGGGAAACTCCTGTCTTCTTGCGTTTCTCAACCGTGCTTGGAAGCCGTGGCAGCGCCGACACGGTGCGGGACGTCCGTGGTTTTTCCGTCAAGTTCTACACCGAGGAGGGCAACTGGGACATTGTTGGCAACAACATTCCAGTCTTCTTCATTCAGGACGCAATCAAGTTCCCAGATGTCATTCACGCAGGCAAGCCGGAACCACATAATGAGGTTCCCCAGGCCCAAAGCGCCCACAACAATTTCTGGGACTTCGTCTTCAACCACACCGAAGCCTCGCACATGTTCATGTGGACAATGTCGGACCGTGCGATCCCTCGGTCGTATCGCATGATGCAAGGGTTCGGCGTCAACACATATACTCTCATCAACGCCGAGGGCAAGCGGTCTTTCGTCAAGTTCCATTTTACACCGGAGCTTGGCGTTCACTCGCTGATTTGGGACGAGGCTCTGAAGCTTGCTGGCCAAGACCCTGATTTCCACCGCAAGGACCTCATGGAGGCAATCGACAACGGAGCTTATCCCAAGTGGAATTTCGGCGTTCAGGTCCTTGGCGAGGAGGACCAGGACAAGTTCGATTTCGACATTCTGGACGCCACCAAAGTTTGGCCCGAAGACCTTGTTCCCGTTCGTTACGTGGGTGAGCTTGAGCTGAACCGTAACGTCGACGAATTCTTCACGCAGACGGAGCAGGTTGCCTTCTGCACAAGCCATCTTGTTCCAGGAATCGGTCACTCCGACGACCCTCTTCTGCAGGGCCGTAACTTCTCTTACCACGACACACAGATCAGCCGACTGGGCGTCAACTGGCAGGAGCTGCCCATTAACCGACCAGTTTGTCCCGTCATGAACTTCAACTCAGATGGTCAGATGCGCCACACCATTCGCAAGGGCACTGTCAACTACTGGCCTAACCGGTTCTCGAAGGATCCCCCGGCCAAGCCGAATGAGGGCTCCTACATCGAGTACCAGCAGAAGGTCGAGGGCATCAAGCAACGCATCAAGAGCAAGAAGTTCAGAGAGCACTTCAAACAGGCAATGCTTTTCTACAACAGCTTGGCCCCCCAGGAGAAGACACACTTGATGAACGCGTTTGGCTTCGAGCTGGATCACTGTGATGACCCTACCGTCTACGAGAATCTCGCCACGCGTCTTGCTGACATCGACATCGACCTGGCCAAGGACGTCGCCGAGCTGGTCGGCGCCAAGGTGCCTGAGCAAAAGACCAACCCCAACCATGGCAAGAAGTCGAAGGGCCTGTCTCAATTCGACTTCCCCCCGACAAAGACGACCATCATCAGCCGCCGTGTGGCAATAATTGTTGCTGACGGATACGACTCCACGGCCTTCACTGCCATCAAGACTGCTGTTGCCTCTTCGCAGGGAATCCCAATCATAATCGGCACCAAGCGTAGCGAGGTCTTTGCTGCGGGCCAGAAGAGGGAGCAGGGAAAGGGTATCCGACCAGACCACCACCTGGAGGGCTACCGGTCGACCATGGTTGACGCGGTGTTCGTGCCCGGCGGCAGGGAATCCATCGACACGTTGAAAAAGAACGGGCGTGCCTTGCACTGGGTGCGCGAGGCATTTGGTCACCTCAAGACGGTCGGCGGCACTGGCGAGGCGACCGAGCTGCTGCAGGCGGCATTCCAGCTGCCGGGCGTGCAGCTGGCCAGCGGCGCCGAGGCGGTGGAGAGCTACGGCGTGATAACGCTGGGTAAGGTCGATCCCGATAGCTTCGGCGAGTCTTTTACCATCGCGAAGGAGGGTGCCGGCTTTGTGGGCAAGTTCTTGTACTCCATTTCACAACACAGGAACTGGGATAGGGAGTTGGATGGTCTGAACACTCAGGTGGCGTATTAAAGCAGAACAGGGTTATCACTCAGTTGTAATTAGCACGGATGGGGTGGGTTGAGATTAATGAATTACGAATCACTGTAAGCTTCTCGCATTACTCATTTCTTGCGTGATACGACTGTGTTCTGCATTTCTCTCCGTGACATCTTGAACTATCCAGCTCGTCAAGTCGCGTACCTAGGTACATTTCCTCTCCCAGTTCCTGTCTGCAGGCTTTGGCTTGCTCGTTCACATTAGACTTCGTGTGTGGCGTCACCAGCTCTCAGGCTCCTGTTGAAGTAGTAACCTCCACTACTAGACGGCTCATTTCCTTCTCACTGCGGCTTGACACGTCTACGCTCTGGACTGTGGGTGAAACCTCGTGGAAGACATTTATCGTGTTGAGAGCCAGCTGTACCACTTTCTCGTAGTGGTTGTTCATGTCTGTTGTGGACCAGCTATCGAAGGCTATGAATGCGTGACATTTGTCGCAGTCCTTATGTCGGTACTCGATCATTTGCCAACGCGGTGGATCGGACGCGTCTCTGTGCGATGGGTCGTGTGATGAGCTGAAGTTGGTGCTAGTGCATCCTGCGCTGACGCTGGTTGCATTTCTGGATGCAGGAACAGTGGTGGGCTCAGTAGTGTCGGTCTTGCTGACTTCGCCGCCGGGATCGGCTGACGGACGCGTGCCTGGAGTTTGTACATTTTGCTGGTGGTAGGCATTCATACTGCGAGAATATGATGGTGGTCTGGTCGACAAGAAATTCGGCCTGATTTGGCTGATTCCTTGAGGATGAAGTGGATTTAATATATGAACAGTCGGTGGTCATGGGCATGACTGACTTGAGCTGGGCTCTTCTTGAATCACCCGCTTGGCTGGTAACACTCGATAGCTTCAGTCACAGGCTCAGACTCTAAACTCGCAGCGACTTTCAAGACAAATCCCCTTTGCACTTCATCTATTTGCCTCCGAGAATCCTAAGCTTCTAACATTCAACCGAGAGATATCCTTGCTCTTGCACCCAATCAGCAAAACGGCACAATGTTCTATCTGACAACCATGGTACAGAGAATAATCATTTGAGCCAACATGGTCCGAGACTCCGACGCAAACCCATAATTTGAACGCTAGACCTCTCTATGTACAACCCTTGAAATACCAAGTCAATTATCAGGCCTCCCAGATGCTCCTTAAACGCCAGCTGTTGTTGCCATTTTTTGTAGGATTTCTTTAGCGAATTCCAGTCTGAGATACCACGTCGTAGATAAAATGTTTAGACGTAGTAGCGAGTTGTTGTGACTGTGTATCGAGTCGTATGTCTTGGGCTGCGGCTCGAACGGTGGCGCCGGTTGTTGACCAGCACGACCTCATGCCCTGAGTTGTTCACATTGTGGGCGGTGTTGTAGTTGCTGCCGTAGTAGGAGTGGGTGCAGTAGTAGCCCGATGGGATGTAATAGCCGCAATCGTAACAGTAGTAGTAACTGTTGTGGTTGGTGGGCGCCATAGCTTGTTGTGTTGGTGTTGTTTCTATGCGGATTGTTTCGTGGTGGTATTGGTATGCCAGATTGGTTTTTGGACTGATCTGATGAGGGTTATGGAATCTGGAATAGGGAGAACGAACCTTCGGCCTTCGGAGGATCTCGTCGCCTTTTTATCATTTCAGTCTGCCACCTCACCACCTATAGCGGCCGACGCTTAAGAATACTTGGAGTCATTCGGAGGATCTGGATAGCCGGATGCCTCCGAATTTGTGTAACTTAACAACCTTAATCACCGGACTGGAATGGCAGTCATGATACCGGAGGGGCTGAGCTCTGGCGCGGTCAAAAAAAGGTCGCGGCCTAGCTGCTCAAGCTCGTGGCTTGGCGGGTGATGTTGGGTAGTGGTGGGAAGGGGTGGGCGCAGCAGCACCGGGTGCATTCCTTTCGCGTTTTACTGCTAGCCCAGGTGCTACAGGCCCTTGAGTCACAGTTGGAGGCTCTGCTGCGGAGTGCAGTAGCTCGACGGCATGTGACCTGGGGGCCGTTTTTACACTTTCGGTGAGAGAGGGTGCACGCACCATTGACCATGTAAGCAAACCTGCCTGTCGGGGTTACACGGCCAAGGCCCACGCGTGCGCGTTTATGGTCCTTGTGCTGTATTGATTTGCAATTTGCCCTAAAATATATGGGATGCTGTTGGCGGCCCAACAAACATCCTGACCAATTTGAGGGATCCGGGCTTTCAACAAAGAAATTTCCACCACCCCAGTCATCATCTATTGAAGACTTGTTACGTGTCATTCTTGAGTGGCCGCCTATGCCTAGAATCTGCGCCCTTTATTTGCCACGGAGGCTGTCAGCTTCATCAGCAAATATTGCTATCTGTTCATCCCACCTTGACTTATGGGAACCTAACGGCCTTGCAGGATCTCTGCTACAGATCAATTAAATCTACTTATCATTGTGGCTGCAGGCACATGAATATATTTTGTTAAATTTCTGCATTCCTGCACTCGCTGCTAATCCTTGGCTCTCATTTATTCTTCATTCGTCACTCATGTATGACAGGAATTTCAAGCTTTGTCATCAGCCGGAGACCCACGTGGAATGAACATGAGGAAGCATTTATCATAGCGTGACCGGAATCCATTGGCCCCGAAAGGGGTCATTGACTCCGGGGTAGTCTCAGGGGCAATAGAGGCCTTACGCATCTGATAGGTCGCCATATTACCACCCGGGCACCATTCGGCCCCCACGCCAAAGGGTGCTGTCAGACAGCGGCGCTCAGCCAGTTGATCCTCCGCCAACCACCGAGCGGGATCAAATGCATCGTAGTTGGGAAACAAATCTGGCCGCTGCCAGCTCCTCGACAGTGACTGTGTGGTCACGACGGTGCCTGAAGGGATGTAGTAGCCAAGGATAACGATACCTCCGTTGGGCACGACTCGGCTGCCGGTCAGTGCTACGGGAGGCCGGAACCGCATGCCCTCACCAACACATGCCCCAAGAAGCTTGAGGTTTTCCAACTTGTTCTTGTCCGCGGCGGTACTCAGATCGTTGTATACCCTCTTCAAGAGGCTGCTGTTCTTGCCCAGCTCGTAGAAGATGAAGGCCAAAGCAGACAAGGTGGTCTCTGTGGCAGCCAGGATCTGACCAGCCGTTTCGGCGCTGATCTCGTTGTGCGTCCATCGAATGCCATTTTCTTGCTTCTTCGTCAAGAGTTGGTAAATTGTCGGGATCTCGTCACGGTCAACTGGCCCGGCTTTCTCTGCTTCGTTGACGATGCTCTCGCCCAGCTTGAACAGCAGCTCGCTGGACTTGACGCAGAACTTAGCATAGTTAAACGAAGTGAACTTCAGCCACTCGAAGATCCAGTCAGGAAGGCACAGACGCCACACAACGAGGAAGTTGTCTTCGCCGACGACGTGGGGGAAATTCCCTGGCTTAAGCTTTAGCAGCCACCAACAAGCCCGCCCCCGGGGTCCGGGACTCCTATGTAATGAAGGGATTACCTTGACCAACATGCGTTAATATGTGGCCGTCAATCACCAATCCCCCCATGGTCTCTGTAAATGTCAGAAAATAAATTTGAAAACCCGAGCAGAGTTTTTAAAAGTCGTATTACTTGCACCTCGCTTTTTGTTTCACCTTTCAACCCGATTTTCTTGGACTTTCCACGGCAAAAAAAGAGCTACATCGAATAGTTGCTCAAAAAAGGGATGACATTAGAGTAGTATCAACTTAATATTGTGCCCATGTGCGTTCAGGATATCAGCAATCAACTACATAACAACACGTTTGGTCCAAAACCTTTCCTATCTCACGTGTGAAATCACCTAGAGGGACTCGAACATCCGTTCGCGCGCCTCTTCTAACGCGCAAGACCATTCGCAGCCATGATTTGCCTCAGCTCGTCTTGGATCAGATCCTCGGCCCGATTGGTGTCGACAACTACGAAGTTCATCTTCCTGTCCTCGAGGGCGTGTATAATGAGGGCCATGTTGCTGTGGGAATCCTCGATGCGCTGGCGTGAAACCTTTTCGTTCAGATCCTCGGGTCTTGCCTGCCCTCCAGCCAGTTTTCCGCGTTTGGCAACCCGCTGGAGTGAGACGTCTTGTGGGCATTCGAAAATCAGCGTGAGTGAGGGAGTAGGCATCAGGTTCAGAAATTCTTCAAGGTGTTTGACACGTTTTGGAAAGCCGTCTAAAAGCCAGCGGCGGCCGGGATCTGTGCGAATTTCCTTCCACATCAGCCAAGCGCCCAGGTCGTCCGGCACAGCTGGATTGTTCGACCCCGCCTTCGTATCAAGCCTGCAAACAATGTAATCTTCTTCTTGTTTAAGACGTCGACAAAGGTCTCCGTAGGATAGATGGCAGAAACCAAATTTCTCAGCCAGGAAGGTACACTGAGTACCTTTGCCGGCGCCGGGAGCACCTAGGACGAATACAACAGAGCCTGTTGGCTTCACATTCTGCCCACATTCATTGCATATTCCATGGTGATCCCGTACGTCATCTGGTAGGTTGGGAGTCGCAAGCACGGCCAGTCTATTGTCACTTGATGATACCTGTGGCAGAAGGTTGGCGTGTAGGTTGCGCAGACCGCACAGATGAGACAACACGGCTGCGTACGACCACTGCCGCAAGCTCGCGATAAAATTGCGAGCAAATTCCATCAGCTTTTTCATATGGGGGTTTTCTCGTTGCAATAATTGACAAACTGTGTTCGTGTCGGCAACTCTCCTGATGTGTTGATCTGGGGGGTTTGTTGATTGATGACACGAGGTTTTGGCTTCGCAGAGCAACAAGAGCCATGGATTTATATGCAAATTCTCGAAGACAATTGTGCCGAGAAGTCAAGGCATGTGGACATGAGAAAGGTGTCGTTCATGTATTGAAACTATTCTTGAATGCCCCTTGCCTTTGCCGTTGCCCCTGGAAAGACGTTGCATTGTTTCGAAGCTAACACAATCTGATTGTTGTCGCGTGGCCTCGGTGTATTTTACGAAATCTCCAGCGAACAATGATCATAGGATTTGTGGGTTCCATTATTTTGATTCGGTGATAGAAAGAGTTCAAAGAACACATTGAGTCTACGATATTCTATGAGTTGAAGGTGGGATGCCGTGGTATTGTGTGCCGCCTTCTGGAAGATGTAACAGTTATTCGTCAATGGGAGTTGGTTCCCCAAGCAAGTACCTACTTAGGAAGGCATGTGCATCCATTAGGACGGGAGATTCTATGCACATTTGGTTCGTCGGACGGGCGAGGTTGTCGGACCCGGTTGCTCGGCCGGCTTGCCTTGATGTGCCAAGGATGAGTTAAGCTTCCGGAAAAATAAACAGCCCGGATAATGACTCGAGTGCGTGCTCGCACATCAACTCCAAGGCTTGAAAAAAAAATTGATCTTTCGTCGTGGGTGACATATGTTCAGAGTCATGCCTTTGTATTCGGTAATTTTCGTGTGTGACGGCCAAGCTTGAAATGCCAGAAAATGCTTCAGCAGGGCCGGCCGCCCATGTCTACAAGTGGAGTCGCACAAGGACGGCCTAGTCTCACATGCAGTCTCACCGTCTATGTACATCAGGCTCGTTTCCTTGCTCGGACAAATCGTGTTCACGCACGGATGTAGGATGACTGCATTTTTCTCTCATTCAGCCAACATCTGTTTCAGGGTTATTATTGATGACACCTGGTATTCTGTAAGAGCTTTCATCTATCACTAATGCGAGAATCCGAGGATGGGCGACATCAGACCGATTCGACTTTTGCTTCCCTGCTCATGGGCATCTCGATGCGAGTTCCGCAGCTTACGGAGTAGTCCGCATCCGGCTCGAAGGATTGAGCTTCCGGTTGGCATCTGAGACACGGTCGTTCGATGCAATGTTCGGCTTCACTGCTCGATTAACTTCCTAGCATTCCCAGGTTCAGTGTAGAGAAGCTGGAGATTTGCGAGAAAACCCAGCCCCCCGCAGAAGGACCACAACAACGCGGAGACAAAACCGGGCCAAGACACGGAGGGGCAGTGCTCCATCGCCGAGCTGATCGGTCGGCTCAAGGGGTTAGTCTCCGTCTTCGCCTTCTAAACGGCGCTGGCTCGCTCTTCGGTATCTCCTCTTTTCCTGAACCTTGATGACTCGTCTGCTGTGCTGCTACATGTACATTGCCCGATGCAACGAAGACGACTGTGGCGGAGGGTCAAAAAGGTGATGGACTGTGCCCGGTTTTGTTGGCGGCTGGGGCAATATGCAGGCATGTCTTGGCCGGCCTTGGCACCTTTTCCCAGCATGGAACAAAAGACTGCGCCCAGAGCCTCACCACGTCACTTGTACCGCTCTTTGTCTGGGCAGTGTGGCCAGATAGACCTGATGGGTCCGTAGGGCGCTGCGCTGGCTGGTCCCAGCGGGTTCCCATGCAGGAGCACACACGATCAATGGTGAAGATCGCTACTTGGCAGCATCTCGGGCTTGCCGACCCTCTCTTGGGATTCTAGACTCTGTTGACCTACTTAGCTGTTGCTTGATCCACTTCCCAGCCGGCTGAGGGTCTCCGTCCTTGCTTGTGCCACGCGAGATGTCAGCACCAAGATGACTGACCACAAGACCTTGACATCACGCTCGCAGTCCAAGGATATCCAGCTTGAGCCACCCACAAGCCGGAAAGACGGCACCAAGTTCGAGATTGACTTCACCGCCAACAGCGATGACAATGTCCCCGACAACCCCTTCGCCTTCGCGCCAGGCCACCTGCACAAGCTCGCCGTCGCCCGGAGCGTCGCCGCCCTGCAGGCATTCGGCGGGCTGACGGGTCTCGCCTACGGGCTGAGGAGCGATGCCGCGGCCGGGCTGAGCTTGGACGAGGACGTGCTGGAGGGTCTCATCTCGGCCCAGAGCGCCTGCAAGGAGAGCAGCAGCAGCATCCTCACGCCCGACCCCAAGCTGCAGGTACATCACCACGACACACGCCGCCGGAGCCACAGCGAGGGGATCCACGGCCTCGCGGAGCAGCTGCGCCTCGAACATGCAGAAAACAAGGGATACTCGGACCGGCGGCGCGTGTTCGGGGAGAACCGGCTCCCGCCTCCGCGTCAGAGGTCCTTCCTGCAGCTCTGCTGGCTCGCCATGAACGACAAGCTTATTTTCCTGCTCATGGCGTCTGCCGTTGTGTCCCTGGCCCTTGGCATCTACCAGGCCGTGCAGATACAGCAAAAGGGCGGCGAACAGGGCTCAAGTCTCGAGTGGGTCGAAAGCGTGACTATCGTCGCAGCTATTATCGTGATCATCCTCGTACAGGCGCTGAACGACTACCACAAGAACTACAAGTTCCAGAAGCTCAATCAGAAGAAGGAAGAGCGGATGGTCACGGTGATGAGATCAGGAAAGCACGTGACCATCAGCGTCTTTGACCTTCTCGTGGGCGATCTACTCCGTGTTGAGGCCGGCGACGTGGCGCCTGTGGATGGCGTACTGGTGGACGGGTTTGGCGTGCAAGTTGACGAGAGCCCCATGACGGGTGAGTCAGATCTGGTTGACAAGACACCAGCGGCATTCATCCACGAGGCGAGCCGGAAAAGCAGCAGCAAGGATGTGGACCCCTTCATCTTCAGTGGCACACGCGTTGTCCACGGTGTTGGCGACTTCCTTGTCTTAGCCGTGGGACCCAACTCTACACATGGACGCATGCAGTTATCCCTCCGAGCTGATGTCGAAGAGACGCCACTGCAGCAGAAGCTTGGCAGACTTGCTAAGTACCTCATTTTCATCGGCTTTGGTATCGGTATAATCTTTTTCCTGATCTTGTTTATTCGCTGGCTCGTACAGATGGGCAGGGGTGATTTGGACCATCTCACCCCGCAAGAAAAGGGCGAGCAGTTCCTGGATATTTTCATGCTAGCTGTCAACCTCGTGGTTGTTGGTGTTCCAGAGGGCCTATCGCTTGCTGTCGCTGTAGCTCTTGCCTTTGCGACAACGAGGATGCTCAAGGACAACAACTTGGTGAGGCTTCTGCGGTCTTGCGAGATCATGGGAAATGCAACGACAGTCTGCTCCGACAAGACCGGAACCCTGACGACGAACGACATGACCGTTGTCACCGGCGTTGTGGGAGAGTCTCGGTTCAGTGACGATGCTGGCACGCCCCCGACAGAAGCCGACGAGTCCAAGGTCCAGAGTTCTGCCAAGCTGGCGGAGGGACTATCGAAAGATGTCAAGACACTCCTCAAGGATAGCGTCGTACTTAACTCGACAGCCTTTGAGGGCGACGGCGCTGGGACAGGAGATTTTGTCGGATCAAGCACGGAGACAGCCCTTCTCAAGTACGGCCGTGAGCATCTCGGAATGGGACCGGTAGCAGAAGAGCGGACCAATTCAAATGTGGTCGAGCTGTTCCCCTTCAACTCTACGCTGAAGTGGATGGCGTGCATGGTCAAGCTGGACGACGGCAGGTATCGAATGCTTGCCAAGGGTGCAGCCGAGGTCGTCCTAGGGAACTGTTCGACTACTCTCAAGGACCCGCACGATGGGCTCAAGACCACAGACATGACGGCTGAAATGCGTGAACAGCTGTCGCAGTTGACAAGAACGTATGCAACCGATCAGCTCCGGGTGATAGCACTCGCGTACCGAGACTTCGACACGCCGCCAATGAGTGACAAGGGAGGCAGGACAGGCAAGACAGAGGCAGTGAACTTCGCCAATCTCTTTAGCCAGAATATGACCTTCCTGGGTCTGTTTGCCATCCGCGACCCGCTCAGGCCGGAAGTGGTTGAATCAGTGCGACAGTGCAAGGACGCCGGTGTCTTCGTGCGCATGGTCACGGGCGATAACTTCCTCACCGCAAAGTCCATAGCCGTTGAGAGCGGTATTTACACAGCCGGTGGGATTGCCATGGACGGGCCGACATTCAGACAGCTCAGCGACGAGCAGCTCGACCTCGTGATTCCACGACTGCAAGTCTTGGCGAGATCGAGTCCCGAGGACAAGCAGGTTCTGGTACAACACTTAAAGCGCATGGGTGAGACGATTGCGGTCACAGGAGATGGCACTAACGATGCTCCTGCACTCAAGGCGGCCGACGTCGGATTTGCTATGGGAGTCTCGGGGACAGAGATTGCGAAAGAAGCCAGCTCGATTATACTGCAAGACACCAGCCACACATAGTATTGTTGCATTTGCATTAGACTGACTTTTCGAATAGCCTGGATGACAACTTCCGGAGTATTGTCCGAGCGCTGGCTTGGGGCAGAATGGTGAATGATGCTTCAAAGAAGTTCCTCCAGGTGCGTTGAGTGCGCGAACTAAGCCTGAAGTCTGACCGTTGGATTCTCTTCACGTCTATGAGTGGCTGGCTGACTTCACAACAAAAACATCAGTTCCAGCTGACCATCAACATTACTGCGGCCGTTTTAACCATAGTCTCCACCCTCGTCGACGGACCAGATTCTGGAATTTTCGCCGTAATTCAACTCCTCTGGCTGAACCTCATCATGGATATTTTCGCCTCACTAGCCTTGTCAACCGGATACCCGAGCCGAGACGCATTGAAAAGGCGCCCCGAGCCTCGAAATGCGTCAATCATCTCAATACAGATGTGGAAGATGATTCTCGGGCAGACCATCTACCAGCTCACGGTCATCTTCGTGCTGCATTACGCCGGCGACAGGTTCTTTCCTACATCTACCGATCATGAGAGGAATCAACTCCAAACTTTTGTCTGGAATACGTATATGCTGATATGCCTGTTCAATCAGTCAAAGTAAGTTCTCACAACTGCCAGAGAAGAAGCCTATGCAGCGTTCATTTCTGCACAATAGACGAGAAGACTCCACTAACACGTTGAAAACCAGCTGCCGACGCGTAGATAATCACTTGCACATCTACGAGGGCATCTTCCGCAACCCTTGGTTCCTCGGGGTACAAGCACTCACCCTCGCTGGTCAAGTGACTATAGTACTCAAAGGTGGAGATGCATTCCAAGTTGCGCCCATCACACCCTCTCAGTGGGGGTTTTCGTTCTTGTTCGGCTTCCTGGTCCTCCCTATTGGAGCGATAATCAGGAAAGTGCCTGACCAGGTCGTGGTGGTGATAGCCCGCAGGCTATCACCCCTCTTGACCCCGATCCGGAAACTGAGGAAGAGAAAGCAGGAAAAGAAGAAGGCGAAAGCCAAGGATGCTGAGCGAATCGAGGAGGAAAGAGAACTCGGTGAGGAATATTACGACGAAAAGGACGAGGAGCGCCGAGCACGACGTATGCAGTGGCGCTGGGTCAAGGCCACACTTGCGGGAGACCAGGAGTTCTTCGAGGACTTCTTGCATCTACATCACGAGGGCGAGCAGCGCACGAAAGCCTTCACCAAAAAGAGCAGGACAAGCAGAACGCAGACGCTCAGCGCCAGGGCTGGCCTGGTATCGGCTGGGCTGGCGGCTGCAGGAGTAGACGTTAAGCACCACCGACTCACTCCTAGGACAGGCGTGTTCGAGGGCCCTCCGCGGCCGGAGGTCTCGGAAAAGCCTGCTGAAATCATTCCTGTCGATATTCATCAGGTCATCGATGCTGTGCGGCGGAATCCGGAAGACTGCCCGGCTGGCTTCCAGATTGAGGTGCACATTGGTACTTCACAGGAAGATCCTGTGATACCGGCAAGAGAGGTGCTGGATAGTAGCACGCCACCCAGCCAGAACCCAAAGTATATGAGATTCGTAGAAGGCTGGTCGAGATAGCTATCAGGGTGAATGTGGCACATGAAACATTCAACAATATAATAGAAGACGGGTATTCGCACAAAAAGAAATGGATGATATACAGATATATGCAACCTCTCACACCAACTGACTTGAACCTCCACACCTGATGTGCATACCCACACCTAATTCACACGCCCAATTTACACACCTAATTCATACACCCAATTTGCAAACCCAATTTAAGCGCCCACATTTAAGTTATATGCTTATGTATAATTTACACACCTGAATTATATAATGTATTAAGTACATAAATTAAGTTCATAAATAAGGCATATAAGTTAAGTATATAAATTAAATGTGAGAATTGGGTGTAAGGATTAGACTTAAGTATATGAATTGGGTGCGAGATGCTTTGATTGCTGCAGCTTTGGCGCTGAGCAGGTATCTGTGTACCATCCGTTTTCTTCTATGCAAATATCCGTCTTCTTTATAAAGAAACCAAAGATCCGCACCTGTTAAAACGGAGGTATACCGATACATTAACTCACACTATAGCTATAGCCAATCAAAGTACATTACCCAAATGCACTTCGCTCACCCATATCCAACACATATACACCCAATTTAAACTAGGCATGCACATTAAGTATATAAGTTGGGCGTATGGGTATTAAGTGTTGGGTGTGAATGTGGGTGTAAGTGTTTAGATGTGTGGGTGTGGGTGTGTTAGGTGTAGGTGTGTTAGGTGTAGGTGTGTTAGGTGTAGGTGTGTTAGGTGTAAGTAGGTGTTGGGTATGGGTTTTGGGTGTTGGGTGAGGTGGTGATGAACCAACCGGTGTACCCTCCGTTTTTACAGGTGCGAATCTCCGTATTCTTTGTAAATAGCCAAGAGATAGTGAAAACAGGCAACTACACACATACACACACACACACACTAGAATAGTATAGGCACACCGATCTTCCGGTCCCTCTAAAGTAAATAGAGGCGCCCCGGCGCGTGGGACAGAACTCGAGGATGGAAAGACGGCACAGGAGGGTATTAAATTTCAAAATGAAGAGCGGACCAGCGCTTGCCCAAGCGTCTCTCGTTGAAGAGGCCTGGTAGCAAGTCTATCATCTAACAAATTCCGGCATGGGAGACAGGACTTGTTAATTGCCGTCCTCATTCCGTGAATGCTGCGTGATCCGCAAGCCATATCTAGATGATCTTTGAAAACGAGGATTCTGATCAACGATATACAGAAGATCGGGTGTAGCGACCGCGGTGCCCAGGCTCGCATGAATATGTTCATATCAGTCCAATAGCCATTGGATGACAAGCTGGCACAACTATTGAGAGCGAAAATGTCTTACTTGGGCCCGGATTTGACAGATCATAAAGGAGCGCTGAGCATACCATTTATATCTCACCTCCTTCCCAGGACCGTAAGTATGAGCAGGCGGACCAGCAAGTAGAAAAAGACCAACAACAACGACGACGTTGATGGCATGAGGTTGAAATAGGCTTCTCCGGATCTAAACCCAACGACCCGACCCGCATGCAGACCCTCATTAATAGATCCGTGGCAGATGTCCCGGTTCTCTGGGAAGACAGCTGCCAGGCGGGCCCGCGCCGTGAGGCAGGGCAAGGATTGTTCGGAATTCCCGGCCAGCCTCCGGAACATCAACGATGCCACAGGGTTAGGCCAGACTTCCGGGTGGAGCATGATGTAGAGGAAGGAGCTGCTTACACAATTCCGAGTAGCCCAGTTCTAGATCTTAACTGGGCCACTTGATTTGTATATGTAGAGCCAGGATGTGCTGGTGGAGGCTCAAGTGGTGCGTGAGTCTTGCGTGTTTCCAAGCAATCCCGGATGAGCCGAAAAATTAAGAAATTAATTCTACCCACCGCGGAACAAAGTATAGAGCTCATAAAAAAACTAGAGACGTGAAGAAGCAAAAGGAGTAAAACGAAAAAAGAAAGGTCCTATTGAGACTCGAACTCAAGTTCCCGGAAAGAATTCTGAGGGTTAAATCAGAATCCGATGTGATAACCATCTACACTATAGGACCATGCGTGTGGGATGCAACTTCGTTCTATTCGGAATATCATATACCTAAATCAAGATCTCCGAGCTCGCTGACTTGTACTGGTAGAAAAGTGACCCTTGAGGCGAACAAAGAATTTGCAGCTAAATAATAGTTATTGAAAAAGACGACAACTATGGTTGGTGCAAAACTATCTCGTCCGGCGCCGGCGTCAGTAAGGAACATCTCTTTACCGTGCACGACCTCCTCCCAGCGGTGTACGCCAGCCTCTTGGCATCAAAAAAATCCACTGCCGCCTAGTATGGAATAGATCATGTACTTGGTACATTTAGTGAGGGCTCACCACAGGGCAGATGCCAGGGAGTGAGCTCGTGCACGTCCACGAGGGCAAAACTCTGTCACAGCCAAATCAAGATCACTCACCCAGTCTGCGGGGTGATGCAAGCTGGTGGATGCTGTGTGGCCAGAGGCTAAAGGAGTCCATCCGTCTGGCCCAAATAGACTTTTTTTGCCTTAGTAGCTTGTTGATGCAGAGCCTGTAACCCCCGCTGATCGCCACCCTCACATGCAACGTCGACACAGCTGCGGCCAGGCCTGGCCGATAGCTCGCGGCAACCTCCCGGGATATAGCCATGCTTAATTCGCATTCGCTTCTGTGATGGGCTGCTGCATCCCTCCTCACCAATGCAAGCCTCTCACACGCCACAGGTCGGTATGACCGTATCGGCAAGGAGCGACAGGAGATGGATGGTATAGAGGGCTTGCTAAATAGGGGCAGGGCAACAGGTCTTGCTAATGCCGTTCGCACTACTGTAGATCGCTGCACTGGAGGCAGATGCCCAATGGGAGCAAACACCACACTCCGGGCAGGGAAAGGGGAGCTCATATGTCGGCAGCCGGCCATGCATGTAGATGTAACACATTCGGACCGCCCCACGAGAGCATAATAATGCCTGTCGACAAGGTCGCACTGCCCTGCTTTTTTGGAACCCTGGCACGCATCAAATGCACGCATCAAATGCCCCAATTAGTGACCAGGACGGACTCTTCGCATTCGCTACAACGGACGGGGAGGTGCGAATGGCAAATGGTAATCAATGCAATACACCGAGGTGTGAGGCACACCGGTCATGTTAGCGTTAACTAGGCGCCCCTGCACGGGTAGACTAGATCCTGCGCGAGCCGTCCGTTTGATATTACAATTAACCCCCATGCGCAAACCAAACCGTTCGCTCCTTCAATCGTACATTGGGACCCTGCAGACGCTAACCAAAAGCTCATCTGGGTATCTCTCTAAGCGCAGAAGAGGTCGCTCGCTCCATGAGCCTGGACACAGGCAAGCCGCCATTTCCTGCCAATGATACCGGGGGAAAAAGCCTGGGCATACATACATTCGTTACTAGTATATCCGTGATAATCAGCGCTCGTCGCCCCCGTGAGATGACTCGGTGAGCCAACTCTGGTGGTCCCGCCTGAGCCTCCTGCCCTCGTCTATCGTCTCCACCTTGACCGTCGTCTCGGTAGTGACCATGATGTCGTGGGGGTTTTGTAACTTTCCTACTGGGGAGGGGCCGCCGGTGATGACCCGTGAAGGTGCACGCTGTGTAGGAGGGTTGGCAGCCTGCAAGGTGCTTCGGTGGCTTGCGAGGTGCGCGGGCTCGAAGTACGCCGGGCTCGTCAACTCCTCTTGGCTGCTGGTAATCCCAACAACCTGGGCCACCTCCAGGTCGGCTAGGCCGTATATCTCGACCGACGGCGCGATCTGGGAGCCCGTGTCCCGCGACGACTTCTTTGTCCCGAAGTAGGCGTTATTGTTTTCGGGCGCAAAGTAGCGGTCCATGTTCCCGTACGAACTCTTGAAAACGCTGGGGAACCATGTGGCGAGTAGGGGACGCAATGTGATGACACAGGCACATGCGATGGCAACGTTGACTTCGATGACGCCGAGATATGTCATTGGAGCTTCGTTCCAGGATGTATCCAGGTTTAGGAGAGTCGTCTTGAGTGTAAATATTCGTACAAACGCGACGACACCAGTACTGCGAAGTATGAGGTCAGATATCGGAGAGGCAGTAGCATCGGAATAAACAAGTACTCACCAAAAGCCAACGCCGAATAAAACAATCAGCACAGTCCGCTGCCTCCTATCCAGCTGGAGCGCCCATGTGGCAGGTATGGGCAGGACGACTACTGCAAAGTCCGTGACAAGACTGACCGAGGTCGTAAGCAGCCAGACGGTGAGGCTTGGCAGACATATATCTTCGAGATTCGTGTTCAATTGTGCCATGGGAGTGCATGCAAATGAGACGAGGAAGATTGAGACGATGCACCAAACTGGTACGAAGGCCATGAGCCAACGACAGAGGGCGGCTGTGTGGGTTCCTCTGAAGATTCGACGGTATTGAAGTAGTAAAGAAATCTTGGCGACCGTCTTGGACACATTGAACATGATCTCGTTTGCAAGCAACAGCTTGAGGCGGGTCAGCAGATGGTATCGCATGGGGATGGACGATCCTACCTCTAATTGTTTGGTGCGATCACTTATTGGCACCATCCATATATGTAATCCGAGGCCAAATACCGCCTCTAAAAGCGTGGTTAGTTTAAAGTGTATGTGGGCCGGATCGACCGTAGTACTCACGCAGTATTGTGATAATAGAGAGGCCGACGGATAATACCTGGAGACGAGAGCGTTAGTCACTTTCTCAGGACGTGAGGTCTTTGGCAGAATCCAGCATACTTGAGCGACTGCTATCGATATGTCGTCCAACCCCGCGGCTTTGATCACCCTGTAGCGCGTGTGTAGCCGGAGGAGGACCAATGTTGCTGAAAAGACCACAAGAACGACCGCGATGGTGATTATGGCCGGCCTCTGCGTCTGGGCATCGAGGTCTGGGTATTCGCCTGGCATTGGCAGATCGGTGGTGAGACCAGTGAGGCCACTCGCCGCTGGCAGGTCGGGCGATTTCGTGGACGTCATATCGCCATCGTCTCACGGAACAATAGAGCGAAGTCTTCTCTCTTCTTCTTCTTCTTCTCCTCGGCCAATTAGCGCTGCAGGGCGCATCCGTGAGATGAAATAATACTTGCGGGCTCCGAGCAGCGAGCAGAACCGTCAACTGGTACTTTTGATCGTGAAGTAAGTCGATGTGAACCCAAAATCATCACCAGGCCCCAGTTATTCGGTGCCAGTTCCTTTTGTAATCCAGCGCACAAGATAGAATGTGCATTGATCATGACATGAGCTACGAAGATGCAGGGAATAGGTCGGGAGTGCCAGGCAAGGGGCCAAGCATGGGGTCAAGTCATGTATGCTGCTGTACGGAGTACTTCGGCGATGACGGAGCACCCACTCTGCCACGTCCTCAGCCGACACATGGCAGTGCTCTCGAGTGGGATTCCAAATCTCCGCCCGCGGACGTGAAGAGAAGTCGCAGCGGAAGCGAGATTCGTTAGGGATGCTCCTGTCGCCCACGCCTAAGTCAGCGCTGACTTGTGGGCATCCCGCGAGCACGCATCCCGTCTGTTCATCCGCACAGACTCGGGAGATGACGTCCCCGGGAGGGGACGGCTTGACGTTCGGCGGGTACAACCTTGGAGGGGAGCATGGTTTTTAGGGATGCACTTGCAGGACACAGCCAAAGCCTCTACGATTAAGGTTTACAGAGCTTGATCGATCGGGCATTGATCGGCGACCGCATTGGACGATCGGCGTCGTATTCTTGGTGTAGAAAAGCGGACGTTTGGGAGGGGATGATGAGCAAAAGCCAGTCTTCTCTCACCGATGCAGCGGAGTAGGATCAAGTTGAAACTTTCTATGGAAGATCCCATTAGTATAGAACATTGGAGGAGGAGCTGTATGGATGAAAGTCCCCGCGCAGGAGAATGGCCCATGCGTCATACACAAAACCAAGGCATCCTGATAACACGGATACAATTCTACCCCCCGTGGTGTGCAGCACAGACATACAGGCGCTTCCTAAGAAGATTTCTTCACAGGGACTCAAAGTTTGTGGATACCCAAGGGACGTGCCAGCGTTGATGAGCACACGGCATTTCGGCACATGTGCGCATCGGGGGATCGTGACGGATCGTGTGCTCGTCTCAAGAATTCCCCAGGATGGTGATGTACAAGCAAGCGAGGCCGATCACCGGATCTAGTAGTTGTTAGTTGCCTTATAGCACGGCACCATGTTTCATTCCATATTTGACAGGTGCCGGCTAGTCCAGACGGGCTTCGTTGGGCATCAGTCTTGTGCTGTGGTATATGTTGTAACGTCATCCTATTCAGCTGGGGAGGATAAGGCTCAGCTTCATTGCGGGATCACACCTCGGAGCGCCCTCCTCGTACCGAGATCAGTTGCTATTCCGAGGTGCGAGGTTCCCTTGGTATTTGCGGGCTACTTCTACAAGCTGACGTGTTAGGCCCAAGTTCATCTGGTAGCGAGTGTCACGAATCTACAGCAGACTGACTAAACGAATAATTGTCCAGTCAAGCATGACCGGGCAACACGAGTCTCGTTGGCCAATGCTGGACTCTCACAACTGCCGGCCCTGCTGCGTGGGGTCGCGGAGTCTCCATAATGGGGGTTAATCCAAGAATAAATACGGTCGGAGTTGCCCCCCCAAATGTTGAGGTCAAATGTCATGTGATGAGATAGTGGAACCAACCATATCGCTCGGACATCGCACCTATGCTCGCTATACGTCTGCCAGTTTCGTGGGTCAAGTTGTGGAGCCGGGGGTGTCGGCTAGAAGCTGTGAAAGCAATTGAGAGAATTTCTCACTGCTGAAAAGCCACCCAGGGTCTCTGTCAAGCAGCAACACCGTGCCCTGGCTCTTTGACTTCGGTAGTATAGGAAGCATGCCGGCCGCTTCAGAGTAGTAGCTACACCATGCAACAGCTGAAAGTGACCCTGCCTCCATAGCTCAGGACATGAAGAAGCAAGTTTTGGGCAAGCCTCGGCTCCTGTGTCATCACTGCCGACAGCTCGGTGAGCTTGATAGCAGTACGACATTGATTCTTCTATCACATAAGTACTTGGGACGATTTGTGGCAAATCGTTGTCGCCTCTCTGAAGGCAGAAACAGACAGACAGGACGGACTCACGATACGGGTTGATTTTCAGGGTGCATGAGCACCTAGCGCCAAGATTGGGCCGCACCGCAGTGAAGACCAGTGTTAGAGCCAAAATCCAATCACGACCCTCAAGGTGACTAGTAACGAACCCAGGCGAGATCTCGCATGCGTATGCCTGGCGAGTGGGGCAAATAAATGTGCACACAAGTACTTGGTACATTTGGGCGTGGGGACCAGTAGTTCGGTGGTTTCCCCCAAGGTTCTGAGCTTGATGGCCGACAGCTCAGACGGTCAGACCTCCAAGAGAAAAAATTGGGATCAATAATAATATGGCGGAAGATTTGCTGACGTTTGTTGCTGCAATTATTTGTTCAGCCTCCGCTCCGGCTTGGAAATCCCGTAACCCCCGAAGCCCCCGTTGAGATCTGCCCCTCCTTCACCCGGAGCACACGACACCCCAGAGCCGCGGAGCCCCTGGGGCCAACCGTTGT
This sequence comes from Diaporthe citrichinensis, assembly GCA_014872995.1. NCBI lineage: Eukaryota > Fungi > Ascomycota > Sordariomycetes > Diaporthales > Diaporthaceae > Diaporthe > Diaporthe citrichinensis. Next base: position 74,037 of record JADAZR010000092.1, on the reverse strand, counting down.
GCGGCCACGCTTATATAGTCTGATGCGCGTGGGGAACGGGGCGTAGGAGTGGGAGGGCTGAACTGGGCTGGCAGGCTGGGAGGGGCGGCAATGGGGAACGCCCCCTGATTTTCAGCACCTATGCAGCCAGGGCTGCCAGGCCTGTGGGCACCAGCGGGACACCACCTTCTCAAAACTGCGCAGCCGGACAGAGGAGTACCGCGCAGCTGCCGCGTTAAAGGGAGTGCCTCGGTGGGAAGATCTCGGTTCGGCAAGGGAGCCGCACCCGGTATCCCTGAGGCTCAAGGTTGATCTTTCTTGGCAAGATTGGTAATCCCCGTCAATGGCCCTCTGTACTCGATATGGTTGGTCCAATACCGCTGTGCGCTGCATGTGTAGCGCCTGAGCTTGGTTGATAGCCTGCAGGAGTCGAGCTCAGGGCTCTTGTTTCGCTGCATTCGTCTCAAGCTTAAGGCCGGCAGCAGGAGACAAGCGTCCGGGTCAATCAAAGAGATAGCGCCTCGGCACGGTGCGCGACGCCAGGCTGAAAGAACAAATGGCCCTAAACCTTCAAGCTGCTGGGCCTGCGTAAGTGCAAACTATCCTGTACTCTCGTCGCAATCTTAGGACAGCCACCGTTGAGCCGGAAAGGCCGGGCAAGGTGTGCCCAAGTCTCAAGAATTCTGGGGGATTTGCGGATTTGCGGCTCTTCATGTCACCAAGGAAAAATGACTCGGCCAGTGTCAGCGAGGGCAAACACGAAGGCCGCCATCTCCGTTGATCGTCGGAGGACAGCAACCGTACTGTAGGGCAGAACAAGATACAGAGGACAACAAAAAAAAATTAAAAAATCAAAGCGACCCGACACAACAAGGTCCAAAGCCGGAGCGAAAGTGTAAAGTGCAAGTGGTAATCCAGATCTGATCCCTACAAAGGTACGCGGAGACTGGAGCGACCCCGTCCGACAGCGCGTCTGTATGACTCGCATGGGACGTCAACCCGGTAATCTGCAGACACTTGTGGAGCGGCAGCAATGGAGACAAGCAGCTCCTGAATTCCACCAAATACCCTGCATCCCAGTGGCCGTCAAGACGACCCTCGTGGAGACGGGTTGACGGGCTCGCGGTTTCACAAGGGAGGAGTGGGAACCCAAGAGAGAGATAGCGGGTGGTCCGCCAATCCCGCTCCTCTTTTTTTGGTCGTATGCAGGAGAGGAGAGGGACAGAGAGAGACGCATGCGTTCAGACAAACACATACATGCACACACGCATCAGAGGTCAATGCTTCAAGCCTCCGTCCACGTGTGCATCGAGAGGGGCTGGTGGTCAAAGCATATTTAAATGACCTGTCGCATGGTCTTGCTTCAATCGCACCTCGTTGGACGCCAAAGTGCCACTCGCTTCAGGTGCAAAGTAACACTCGCTTGCGGCAGAGCTGGGCCTCAAGCAACCCAATGCTCCGGGCAGAGGACCTCGTTTCCGAAAGGGATCCACCCCAAGCCCCGACGTCATGTTGTGACAGGCAAGGGTCCATTTTCCAACGGCTTTTTGGGGCCAGACTGACTGACTGATTGACTGACTTGACTGGGCCGCACTGCCACCACAAATTCAATCATTCATTCCGCCTCCAGGGAGATCCTCGGCTGTGCGCGGTCAGAATTCCCCGAATATATCTGGAACAGGGCCGGTACGCGTTCAGACGGGCGGACATGACTGGCAGCAGACCCACGCCACGCAAAAGGCGCATTGAGCCAGGAAAGGTAATTTGAGCTGAGGGTGGGAGCGAGTACGTAGAGGAAGGTACAGTACTTTGTAAAAAGAGATGATCAGAGATGAGATGCCATGCCGTCGGGGGTGACGGGGCAGAAGGGGAGGAGGAGGAGGATTGGACGGGACTGGGGGACAGGAACAAAGGCCGGGGGAGGCGGTCACCTCTTCGCGCTGAATAGGGGGTCCAGGGGTAGCATTACATCCGGGCTGACAAGCACAAGCATCGCCCGCCGGCGTGGGTTACAACGTGGCTCCCACGTTTTCTAATCTACGTGTAATCGTACGATATAAACCAGAACATGCCAAATCTCTATCCTAAATCTTCATATCTGCATTAGTCCGTTTCTCTTTCCCACTTTCCTCCACCATCCCCGACATCTGCCCCGGTCCAGTCCCAGTCCACGGTCCAGTCCACGGCCACCCGGAGGCGGGCACTACACTAGCAACCTGCGAAAAGCCATGGCGTTGACATATAAGGAGGCCCAGCTGGTCAAGGGGACCATACCCTTCCTCAAGGAGCACGGCGAGTCCATCTCAGACATCGTCTACAGCACCCTCGTCAAGAGGCATCCCGAGCTCAACAACACCCTCAATGTCATCCACCTCAAGGACGGCCGCCTGGCAAGGGCACTGACCGTCGTCATCCTCCGCTTCGCCACCAGCGTCAACAACATCTCAGAGCTCATCCCGAAGCTCGAGCGCATCTGCAACAAGCACTGCACCCTCGGCATAAAACCAGAACACTATGAGATCCTCGGCGGCCTGCTCATCGAGACCTTTGAGGATGTCATGGGCCCGGCCCTGACCCCGGACACAAAGGCCGCCTGGCTCAAGGCCTACCGGATCCTCTCAAATATGATGATTGGCAGGGAGAAGATCATCTACAAGGACTTTGAAAGATACAAGTGGGGGTCATGGCGCAAGTTCAAGCTGGACCGCAAGGTCTGCGAGTCCGACGACCTCTTCAGCTTCTACCTCGTGCCCAAGGACGGCATGCAGCTGCCCAAGTTCCTGCCGGGCCAGTACATCAGCATCAGGCTGTTCGTGCCTGAGATCGGCTACTACCAGACAAGACAGTACTCCATGTCAGACTCGCCGCGGGGCGGGGACTACTACCGCATCACAGTCAAGAGGGCCAAGGCGCACACGGCATACCACGACCCGGGCATGCTCTCCAACATCCTCATCGACCGCGTCAAGACGGGCGACGACATCGAGTGCAGCCACCCGTCGGGCGACTTCTTCCTCGACACCACAGTGCCCAGCAGCGTGCCCATCGTGCTGATCTCGGCAGGGGGCGGCGTCGGCCCGCTCGTCTCCATCCTCAACGCCGTCACCGAGGAGCAGCCCACGCGGCACATCTCGTGGATCCACGGCTGCCGCGAGGACGTGCCCTTCAACACGCGCCTGACGGTGCTCAAGCGCCGCTGCCCCAACCTCAACACCACCATCTTCAAGACGGTCTGCCAGCGGGGCGACATCCAGGGCGTCACGTACGACTACAACAGCCGCATCGACCTGCCAAAGGTGTCCGGCTCGCTGCTGCACCTCGGCCACAGCGGCACCGAGTACTACATCTGCGGGCCCGAGGTCTTCATGAAGACCATGATGCAGCAGCTCATCGACCTGGGCGTCGACAGCAAGCGCGTCAAGTGCGAGCTGTACAGCGTCGGCGAGATGAAGCTCGACTCGGTGTGTGGGTATCTGACCCCCAGCAACGGCACGCCCTTGTCGTCGCCTACCAGTCTCGGTAAGTTCCACACACACACAAACATCTCAACTCTCCCTCTCCTCTCTGCGCTGTGGGCGCTTTTTCCCCCATTTTCCCGCGAGATCTACCCACGGATGTTGTCTCCATCATGATCTCCATCGTGATCGTGGTGGCACGCCGATCGGTCAGACCGACGGGTCCTTCCGGTGATCCGTCCGGGCAATCATTCGAGATGCACATGTACATCCTTCACACCATCCCCACTTCTGGTACTCCGGCCATGCACCAAGTTCCAGCAGGAGCCTCCCGTCACGTGAACTGTTTCCCGATATAGAAATCCGACATGTAATGCTGACCAAGGCAAATCATCAAAGCAGAATCCAAGGTGTCTAAAGAGTATGCCTCAAGACACGTCCCAGGCATGGCGAAGTAATCACACCAATTTCAGCACATGACCATGACTGCAATGCAGTCTCGAACGACTTGACTGGCTCGCATGCAAGCGAAAAAAAGAGGCTGGGGGGAGGACACTGGGCATTCCCTGGAAAGCAGGGCATTGAGGCCAGCCAAGCAAAACATCGACGATGGCACGACTCATTCACGAGGATGATACCACCGGTTGCGAATTTCACGGTGCTGCAGCTTCTGCCAGCACAGTCTGAAGAGAAAGAAGGAAGAGAACCCCGTTTCCAAAACCATACCCTGGCATTTTTTTTCTTCGCTGAGGGGGGTTCGCTTGGCATCCTGGGGCGAACGACTGACTCCCTCCCCCCGGTCCCCGTCCCTGAACGAGTTTGACGGCGGTATTTTCCTTTCCCCGTGGAGAAAAGCCGAGACGGGCTGCCATGACATGTCTCTTGGCAGAAGTGTCAGGGAAGCGTGGGTACGGTGGGGCCGCTCCACACCTGTCCGAAACCATTCATCGGCCACGCCGGCAATAAACCGATATAATGACATCTTTATCATGAGGGATTTGGGCGGAATTGGGGATAGGGGTTCCAGGCTGTTATCGCACTCTTACCATTTTTGTGTGTATTTTGTTTTCCATCTCCCAAAGGGGGGCGAGGCTTCCTTACATTAGGTGTGTGGGATGGGTATCTATCGAGGTGAAGGTCCCCGGTTCATGGTTGGAGTGGGCAAGCGCACAAACAGGGTGACCTCGGGGTTATTGCCAGGAGTAAACGCGTGGTGTCTCTTTGGGGGGGGGGGAGGTTCTTGGGAGATTCAATGTTTGTCCCAGAGATCTGGGATGAGGCTAGATGGCCAACCGCCCCAGGTGATAGAGGAGGGCACGAGGCAAGCCTGGCCCCCGAAATTGATATCTTAGACCGCTCCAAGTCCGGCCCGGACAGGTAATGACTCGGCGAGAATCGAATCTTAATACAATATCAATAGTGCACACCCTGCGCGACTCAGCCACAATCGCTGCACCTCGGGAGGCTCTCCCCTTTGACCACAACGCATTTATTGTCGGGCCAAATCAGGTCCTGTGGAGTACTATTGCCAATGCACAGGAATTTATTTGGGGGGTTGAGGGACAGTCTCTAGGATGTGGTGGCCAAGGAAGTGGGCGTGAGAAAGATTACGCGAGTGACCATAATCACGATTCAACACTTCGTGCGCATGTGGGGAGACAGCATGTTTTTGTTCGATACCGAGCATCAAAAAAAAAAAATTGGCTCCACATTCCCTTAAAGGGTTGTTGGCAACATTGGGTGGAGAAGGGTTACTTGGAGTGGGGCCATTCGTCAACAATGACCGAAAAGACTGAGATCATGCAGATCAGGTAATATGGGATTTTGCAGTTTTGTACGTAGTAATACTTCATGGAGTGTAGCTGGTTTTGACATCCTTCAAGAGCAATCAATGGATATCATCTGAAGGAAGGGTGTCTTCGCGCGACTTATGCCACCTAGGTATTTGTCAAAATTCCCGTGCACAATGATATTCAAGTTATTCATGGCAGCCAAAACGGGTTGCAAATATTACACATGTGGCCATGTTTGTGGTCTCATAAGCACATCAGTGCCTGATATCTACTCAGGACATACAGCATTGGCACAAGCACTACGTTCCCTCAGAGTTTAGACTCGTAGCATGATTGTGGGGAAACAAAAGAAAGTACATCGCACGATTTGAGAGAGTGCACTCAATCCCGCTCTATTCGACCTTCGAAGCCCCAACCTGTGTCATTGCCCACTCCATCAACATCAAGATTACTCGGCTAGTTGTGATACGGGAAGTCGGTGTTGAGCGAGGGCATCAAGTTGAGACCGTCCGTGAGATCATTCATGTCTTGTTCATATTGCAGCTCTTGTCGGCATTGTGGGCAGTACCTGACCCTCATCAAGTCGTAGTAGGGCCTAGTCGGCGTAAGGCTGAGCGCTGTGTAGCACTTTTTACACAACGTGTGGTTGTTTCCGCATTCAATCCAGACCGCACAGCTGTTTGGATCGCCGACCACGTAGTCGTCCATGCATATGGGGCAGGATTTACTGTCCTCGGCGTCCAGTTGCTCCTGGGTCAGCTTCGTATGGCTCAGCTCGACGTTGGCGAGTATCTGGATCCAGTGGCTGTAGAAGCGTCTCCAGCGGTTCCAAGCTGAGGAATGGACCTGGTCGATTGTTCCAGGGCTGTCAATATCCGGGGTTTGGATCACAGCGTCGAAGCACTTTTCGCCCCACCACTTGCTGACCCAACCATTCTCGTGAAGTCGCAGTCTATCCGTAATATTGTCCAGATCTATGACGGCCCCTCGGAGCTCCATGTTGAACTGCTCGTTGTTCTCGGCGGACTCGCCAGCCTGCCTGTCCCCGTGTCCATGATTAAAATACCAGGGCTCCAGGAGGAGGGAGTGGAACAATTTCGCAATGTCGAGCATGCGGGTCCTCGAGAGCCCCGGGTCGAGGGACAGCAAACCGAAAATGAATTCCAGCGTCTCCTGGATAAACTTCTCATTCCTGAAGTATTCTTGGAGGTTACGCCCTCCGAGGATTGAGTCGTCGCCTTTGGGGGCTATGATCTCGCACTGTGTTTCCTCATTTATCAGATCCATTCTCAGTCGGTCGATACGAGAGTTGAAATTGGTTACGGGCATCTGCGGCACAAATTCCAAGATTTCGTACGGAAGTCCGTCCGGCTTCGTAGGGCCTCGAATGTTGTCGGATTCGAGATTATTCATGATCTCGTCGTAGGTGCCCATCTCAGAAATAAAGGTCTGGTTATTGTATTCCTCCGAATCGCCATTTTCATCCATGTCCTCACCCTCAACAGGGTCGAACATCACATTCAGTTCACTCGTCATGTCATCTAAAGTAGCATTGGAGATGGCTCTCTTAAGGGCCGTCGTGACATTGTTGAGGAACGGACGATGCTCAGCCAGGTGGGGTTCTTTTTCTTGCCACTGTCCGAAGCGGTCCTGAGGTATGTGATCCTTATCGATCCGGCATTTAAGCTCAGCGAGAGTCTTTTCCATGAGGCGCTGAAGCACCGGGCCCAAGTAGCCTGGAGGACCCCAGAACATGGGTCCGTATGCATTCATCATCACTCTGTATACGTCCTCGTCGAAATGCCAGACGCCTCGGGCAGCTAATTCTCGGGCCGTTATCTCCTGCACCCGATATACTAAAGCCGGGCGTGCGTTAGCAAACACGTATTTTCGGCCGCTTGTACTCCACCAGGCCCTGCGGCTAGGGCAGATGCACACTCACGATTTCTTTTGTGGTACACATACCACACCAGGAACTCAGAAAGGTATCGGTGATAATTTTGCTTTGCCAACTCATAGGCTTCTGCGTTCTGGCTGCCTTCTTTGACGTAGCTTCGCGACACAAGGTCTGCATTGCTGTGGACGTTGCCGTCGCCCGTGCTGTGTGAATTGGCTTCAAGTCAGCAAGCGTGTGTAAGATTTGTGACGGGACCCAGTTCAATCCTCATCGCGACGCACCATTCCGAGCAGGCAATCGAGTATTCTTCTTGAAACTCATCGAGACAGTCGAAGCAGCCAAAAAAAGGTCTGTTTTTGTCTTTTTCTTTGTGGTCCGAATCGTCACTGTTGTCCGAATCTGAACTGCTGTCCTCATCTACCCGACCTCTTTTCCAATAGAATGGTAGGGCCTGGTTTTATGTTTCGTCAATTTCTGCTCAACAGCATGCCGGCACCTAATGACAACGGACAGCATGTCTCCAAGCTGCCCATGACCCTCTGACCCGTCCGCAGCTTTGGATGTTAGACTTACGCATCGGACAACCCTCTCGAGCTCATGGCTGCATGCTTGATAATAACGTCTAATAAGGATGCACCTGTAGTGCAGATGTCAGATAGGCAAAGGCAGCCAAAACATCAAAACCGGGGGGCAGAATCCTACATTTTGCCGAGCGTCACAGAGCTCTTTAGGGATTTCGGAGCGTTTTCTACAAGGGTGGGCACAAGTCGGAGGTCCTCTCGGCAGCTTCCATCACACAATACTTTGGAACCTACAATGCCTGGGTCGTCGCGATACTGGGTCAGTCATGAATTATACTTCTCCTTGACCGGGGTTCCTCCTTTGTGGCCACCTCAACTTTGCTTTCCGGAAACGGTGCTGCGGAGCTATCGGTGCAGTATGGCCTCACAGTGCCTTTGTCTGCGCCCGACCTTCGATTCAACAACCCGAGGACCCGCTATTACCCGCGACTCCAGACTATGGTTGCGGCCGGTGTAACAAAGACAAGTTTTCTTGGAGTTGTAGCTGTGGTCTGTGAAACATCAAGCAGTTCGTGCACAACCGCTCCATGCAGGTTTGGAAGAAATTTCCTAAATTCCTCCCACACCAGATACTTAGGGGAGCCAAATGGACGGACACCTCGAAGTGCGATAAATTACAGGCAGACAACTTCAAGCGAAAGGCTTATAGACCACCGTAAAAGCAGGCATCAACTCAATGCATCACACCAACGAGGACCAAGAGGATTTGTCAAATACACGAGCCTCTCCAGCTGAATCGGAGCAACTTTGGCCGTGGGAACATTCTGTGACGCTGATTCTATCTGAAGATACTGAGCCAAAACCTGAACAATCCGAACGGAACGCCCGGTGCCTATTGAGGGTATGAAGACGCCAGAAGTGTAAGATGGCTCAGGTGAAATTTGTGTAGTTTTGCGTATGGACCTCGTCATCAGCCGTGACCGACGTGCTAGTGTTCCAGAATGCACGTGTCTGTGCAGTGGAGCATCTGTGTAGTGGAGCATCTGTTTAGACTATTTCATACGCAGCGCAGCGACCAGTCCAAACACGGAATCTTGTGTTCATAGTTTAATAAAGTCATTACTGTTGTCTGGTGATAGATGAAAGTCTAGAAATTCCACGGTGATATAGCCCAAGGCTTCAATCTCAAAAGCGTCAAGGTGTGGTTTAAGTCCCGCTATTCGGTGCCACTCCAAAAGTCTAATGACGGTCGACGTTGTTTTCTCTCAAAATGAATTCAACCTCTAAAAACTGCAAGAAGAGTCGTTGGTAGAATCTGTCGTCATCATGTGCCCGTCATTCTTGCCCATATCTTCAGAGACTCAGGCTTTCTCGACAGTCTCGACTGAGCCACTATCGCCCTCGCCCTTATCTTCCACCACACGACCATACTCGCTCGTCTTCCTCTCGATGATGGTCCGGTAGTGAGCCACACGGTCCCCATCAACAGACGAATCGTCGCCTTCTTTATCTCCATCAGCTTCCTTCTTGTCACCGCCACCATTGTCTGCGACCTTGCCCTTCACAGGCTCATCTCCTTGCGCCGCATCGGGTGTCTTGGGGTCCTTGCCTCCCTTTCCTTCATCCTGCTTCCCGCGCTGGCCGCCGGCATTGGCGACCCCGTTGTCAAGATCGGCCTCGCCCAGGGTGCCCATCCCATCTTGCTCTAGGAGCCCGCCTTCCATGATAACGCGCAGTTCCAGGTCCTTGTCCTTAGAGTATACTCTGAAACCGACAACGGCGATGGCGTTCCATGGGTCGGGGGTGTCCGCATCTTCGTCCTCGGACTTGGTGTCTTTGGCCTTGGAAGTGGGTGTGGTAGGGGACGGCGATAGTAGGGCGCTAGTTGTGTCGTCCGGGTCGTAGAGGTTCTCATAGTCCTCGACGGGCGAGTCCGAGGAGTAGCCATCCGAGTCGGCCGCCGCCTCGGGCGCCTTCTTGGTCTCGTGGCTGCAGGCACAGCAGGATATCTTGAGCTCAATTGGCTTGTTTCCAGAGGCAGCCTGCGACTGTTCTCCCGCAACAGAAGGCTTGCTTGAATCTGAGCTTGGAGCAGCAGCGGTGGTGCTGGTGGCTGGCGGAACTTCGACCTTGTCTTGCCCGGTTGGCACAGGCTGGGCAGACTCGATCCTCGGGCTATCCTGGGGCGTGTACTGTGCAGTGCCTGAGCTGGACGAGCTTGACGCAACCGAAACGTTGTCAGCCTCCATGACTTCAGCCTGGACGCGCGTCGCTTGCTCTGCGAGCTTGAGCTTCTGTTCTGCAGCCTTCGTCGCTGCTATTTCCTCTTCCAACTTTTTCTTTTCAGCAGCCTCCTTTGCAGCCTTCTCTTCTGCCGCCTTCTTTTCAGTTTCAGCCTTGGCCTTCTTCTCGGCTTTCAACTTTTTCTTCTTTTCCTCGTTCTTCTTTACCTGCTTCGCCTTGACATCTCGTCCGGCCTGCCTTCTCTCCCAGTTCTTCCTCCGCTCTTTTCTCCGAGACTCGCTGGCCTTCGTTCCCTCTGCCTTCTTTCGGACCTCGCTCAACTTTTTCAGGTGCTTGGAGGCCTTGGCATGGGCGAGATCGTAGGCCTCGCCGACCTGGGCGAGCTTCTCGTTCTCCGTGCGGTCCTTGCACTCGCGTTTGATGACGTCCTCCGTGCTATAAATATCATTGTCACGCTCGCCGATGACAGAGATGAATACCACGTAATTCCCGGGAAGCATACTCGGAAGTTCGACCGAGACGCTGCGGTCCATGAGGTAGTTGCCATGGCTGCGGACTATGTAGTCCTCTGCGCCGGGACTCCCCTCCTCATGCAGTCGGAATTGGAGGCGGAAGTTGTACTGGCCCTGTAAGCCACGGTAGTACCGTATATCAAGCTGGGAGAGAACGAGAACAATCGGAGATTCCTTGGTCAGCTTGATGTGGAATTTCTCGTTGTACTGGGGCTTCCAGGGGACTTCAACCCCGGCCCAGCGCTGACACGAGCGCCAGTCTGGTTCTCGGAACAGACGAGTGCGGTCAAAGTGCTGATACTTGCGCAGGAGGTCTTCGTAGGAGATCCAAAAGGTCGAATCGCTGCCGAAGGTGTGGTCTAGTTCTTGCTTCACCTCTGTGGTCCACTCTTTGGAACCATCAGACCACGCGCCCTCCCAGTTTCCCTTCTTGACTTGGCCCCATGGGTTCCTATTGTGGCGTCAGCGATACTCCCTCGAGCCTTAGCGGCACAGAAAAATTCTTACCTGAGCTTGCAGAGGCGTGTTCCGTCCTTGAGTGTTCTCGCTTCCATGAGAACATAGGCATGGCCTTCAGAGATACCCTCTCGCTCACCGTAGCCACCATCAAGCAAGCCAGTAGAGCAACCAAAGAGAAATTCTTGGTTGACCTTGCTAATTTCGTTGTCCCAGAATGCATCCGTGTCGAAAATGTCACTCGCGAGAAGCTCGGTGGTAACGCCGCCAGACAGGTCCTCCAGTGCCTCACCAATCCAGCCCCCGTTGAGACAAGCGTAGTCGCCATGTGCCTTGGCGTAGGCTTTTTCCAGAAGCGGAACCCATGTCTCGTTCTGGTCCTTATTCTGGCCGAAGAAAAGAGCCTTCGATCCAGTCTGGTACGTCTCGCGGTAGACACTTTCGACATCTTCTCGGTCGATCTGCTTCAGCAGGACGCGCTGCATGGACGGCGAGTCCCAGCATGGTGACTTGAGGAAGAGCTTGTCGTCTATGATGGAGTAGATCCACTCGCCATCACGGTGGAAGACGAAGCCATAGATTCCTATCTCTGTTTGGGGGGGGGGGAAGGTGTCAACATTTGCAACCCTCAGTCTGGAATGATGGGACATGAACCGGGAAAGGCACTTACTGGTGTCATATTCCACACAGATTCGCTTGATCCCATCCTGTACATTTGCCAAGCCCGTCAAGCTTGCGATGAGCCAGCAGTTGCCGAGGTTCCCTTGCTTGATGTCGCCGGGGAGCACATTCTCCATAAAAGTAGGCTTCTTAAAGATCTCGTGTACGCGCTTGACGGCCTTTGGTATGTTTGCCGCCGGGTTCACCAGGTTAGAAGAAGAAATGTCGAACCTGGTTGACCCGAGGCTGTTCAAGCAGTGGCCCTTTTCCCATTTGAAGTCCCAATCCTATGATGGAGATATGTCAGCTATGGCTTGAACACGTGGGATTTTGGTCCAGGCGCAAAACCTCGGACGACTGAGGGGCGTCGTCCGTTGATTACGCATTCAGTGGCTGATTGCGCGTTTACTTACGATGTCCCAACCTGGGTCGCGATACCGGCTGTTGATTCTCCTGCACTCTGCGATGATCTTGCGCACTCTGCGCCTGCACTCCTCGGCAGCACGCTCGTATCCGGCGCATAGAAGCTCGTTACCACGCTCGGTGGCGGTTGACGCAGGAGCGGGAGAGAAGGGGAGCACTGCCAAGGCTTTACTGAATTTCTTTTGCGAGAACTTCTCCCAGATCTTGTCTATGCTCTCCTGTGGCGGAACTTTTGCCTTTTTCTTCTTGTCTTCCGAAGCACCTCCGGCAGCGGCCTGTAGTGCGGGAGCCCGGAGCTGTCGAGCTGCGGAACTGGGCGTCCTCTTGTGGGATCGCCGCTCACGACGATTGCGGCGGGGCGAAGGCGTGGAGGAGGACTCAGAATCCGAATCCGAGGAGGACATATTGTCAAAATTGTTCTTCCTGCCCATTGTTGAGGTCTTGTACAGCAAAGCCAATGGACTTTTGTTGTCGGCACGGAGTCTATAGCGTGGTGATGACGGTTGAGTGTCTCAGCAATTTTCCAGCAGCGTGGAGACTCGATGAGGTTGTTACCCGACAAATAGCAAGACGAAGGTAACGCTTAGGTTGAAGAAAGGTGCATGAAAAGCCGATCCGGATTCTATATGCAGGAGGGGAAAAAATCGGCTGTCAAGAAATTCATCAAACCCAGGTTGGCGATGGGAAGAAAATGCTACAGTCGTGAGATGGTTTTTAATGATACAAAGCGGTCGTCAGGTCAGATAAGGCGAAACACGCATATGGGGCTGAATTCAACGGAGGAGGGTGGTATGAAGCACCGTTTACTCCTAAGGTCCATTACTGGGGCCGATGAGTATGAGCTTGATAAATTCCTACAATGGCACGCGGCGCGTAAGCATGTGGATAGCTGGATGATTGTATAAATAGAGGTGGCAGAGAAGGCCGGGAGGCCCGGCCTGGCCCGCGACCCATGGTAAGGCAACGTCGATGGGCACGAAGCACGTCGCAGGCGACGGTCAATTAGTCAGTCAGTCAGTGAGATAGTCACGCAGATGCAGGTGCGGAGAGAACGAGGCATGGGCTGAGAGAGGTTGCACTGTAGATTGCAGAGTATCTGGGCGTGTCTGGAAGCAACGTGACGGGTGTGGTTGGTACATGACTGAGATGCAGCATTTTGACCGACATACGCGAGGTTGCTGTCCACTCAGACGAGAATGCAGATCAGGTACCTGGAAAGGTCCCTGTAAAAAATACAGCCGGCAGGCCTGGCTGGTGTGGCACTCGCGGCAGGAATGGTTGCAGCTGCAACGGAGCGGAGACTTGGGATCGGAGCCGTTGGCCGTGGGCGGCACGGCTCCGACCCTAGTGGTGGTATTTAGGGGACATGATTTGGAAGGACTAGCGAGAATAGAAGCAGCACAAGGCACTGGGGAAAAGAATAAGGCGATGATGTACAGAATCTATATCCATATTGAAGACCAAGGTCAAACACTGAAGGCCAGGGACAGAGGCCAGGGCGGGGCAAAGGGGGATCAGACAAGAGCACTGATGTAAGCTCGGGTCGACCAAATTCAGTCAGTCAGTCAAGTCAATCACTGGCTGCTACAAGGGCAGGGACAGTCAATCTGCAGCCACACTCAACTAAACTGTCTGGCAGCCATCAATGATGTACATTATGCATGTCTATGTCGTACAGGAGACCTGTAACCCGCGGGTGCATTCGTGCTGATGAAAGTGACGAATGGCACAGTATCTACAGGAGGACCCTTGATTTCTGGGGTCGAGGTCAGTATCCATCCGCAGTGCGACAGCGACGATCGCAGGATGTAGCCTCCCCACGGCGTTCTAAATCCGGCAGGGCCGGCTCAGGGCCGGCTGAGGGCCAGCGAGGAAGACCCCTAAACCAGACTACTTCAGAAGGATCGCATCATCATTCGTCGCCTTTCTCTTATTCAACCCGACTCGATTTATTGCTTACTCTGGGTGCACGACACGAACCATCAACAAGGTGCATCAACCTGCAGGCTTGCTGCCGGCTTTGATCGGTCCGCCTTCGAAAACGGTTTGACGATTACTCCATGTTGGTTTGTGCAGTAGTCTCGTACGCCCGAGTCAAGTCTTGCTCACCATCCCTCCGTCATCTTGCCGACCAACGGCCAAAGCACCCTTGCCAGGCCGCTCCTTTCGCGGCTCGGCTGTGGGCCGGCCCCTGGATTCGCCTTGAGGCCGCTTCTGGGGCTGTAGAAATGCACATGTAAATAGAAGACGCTTGTGTAGTCGGACAGTGGACAACCAAAGCTCACACACTGCATCCAGCACAAGCCAGAATTTTAGAAGCATCTGGCATGAGGCATGTCAAATCTCTCCACCTAGTCCTCTCTTGTCTATGCAATCCTACTCACATGTGCTGGTTCTACTTACCAAGGAGAGTCATGTCATGCCATGGCATGCAACTCTCATCGCCACCGCGTGAATTCTCACCGCACTTCTTCAAATGTGATGGACCGACCACCCGATGCAACACACCCAAACTGCCACGTGTGACCGTCGACTCAAAATTGTCTTTATGCCAAGCCACACGTCGATTGCTTGGGGAACGCGTCGGTTGTACTGCAGCCACAGCCTCGCTCACAGCGTCCAATGGGCCCTCGAGCGAGGTGTGAACAGTGTACCTTGAATAGCGAGCATCCGGATGCAAGTGCAGCTCGCCCCCATTGCCCAGACTCGCCAGGTCTTTCGCGTGCCTTTCGAGTACTTCAGCCATGCTACTATCTCACCCTCCCTCGTCAGTCGTACATGTGGAACCACCGAGTCCATGCCGGATGCATGGCATGCGGCGCCTTTTAAACAGTGTAATGGATCACAGCCACGCATGTTTGAACAGTAGATCTACGCTCCCCGAGGCTGTCAATGCCCACGAACACTCACAAACATACACACACACACAGAGAGAGAGAGAGAGGAAGAGGGGAGGAACAGACGGAGGTGACTGATGGGCGCATAGTAGACACACCTCATTCATAGATTTAAGGACTCATTCAGTTCTGTGTAGACGGTTGATAAAATTTTGACAAAAGCCAAACACACAAACAGCCGTGATTATGGACCGGTTCAAGCTCATCAACTTCGTCACTCTGGCGTTTTAGTGATGCCGGGTCTTTACTAATCTGATGATTATCGAGTGTGTGTTTCAGGCCAGGAAAACACTCCTTTGGTGATGCCTCGAGAGTCCAGCGCTCAACCAGTCACTCACCCGGCTCTGGGACGTATTCAGTGACTGGTCATCGCGCATGTCATTCTCAAGCCCTCGGGGCGAAGGGTATTAGTTCTGTCACTCTGCACACACAGTAATTGACCAAGTCAAAATCAGGTCTGTTAGCTGTCTGTTTTTTCTCAAACTATAAATTGAACGATGGACTACGCTTGAGTTTCCAAAGCCGACTCCTGGCACTCCAAAAAACTTGCGTCTCGTTCAGCCTCGACGAAAACCTCCATTCGAAGTAAGACCAATTTGATCACACATCAACCAGAAAGTCAACAAGCCTCGCTTCTGAACACATCAGAACAATGTCTAGCCCGTCCCCTCCACTAACTCCTGGTCGTCCTCAACCTGCTCCCAATCCGCCTCCACCTACTCCCGATACCCCTCCGCCGGACAACAACCATTAGGTCCTGTTGGATCTTTGTCCCTAGGGACAAGGAAGACATGGCGGCGTATTGAAAATCAATTGCGTCCATTACCAGTATGACCCCATGCATTGAGCTTGTCTAGGTAACGATGTCCAAGCTGACATAACGAAGGGGGGAGGGGTCAATCTGGTCACAGGAAGTCTTTCGATCAAATAGCTCTCGATTTCATACGCCTACGGAACATCATTTTCTACCACAGACTTTCTTTGGAAGCTCGACTCAACGGCCTGCAAAGCTACGGGCCAGTTACGCTGGAAACAATGAAAAAGCGTGCAAGGAAAACTTGAGAATGCGAAGATGGTTCTTTGTTGGTATTGTTGGATTTCTAGTCCTTGAGCAAGAGGGTAGCTGAGTTTACCAACACAAATGATGACTCTCGAAGCATTATTCTTGACCGTCAATGTCTTTGTGACTTGTTGTTAGCGACTTGCAGAACTACCACTGCACGTGATTATCGTTTCACTTATCTAACTGCAGCGTGATTTGTCTCCAAGCATTGAGGTGACCAACCTGCAATACCCTCGGACTGTCTACGGCATAGAGAATTTTCACCTCCTCCTCTCCCCATTCACACAGCATGGGCTTTGTAAGTCTTTCCTTACGTCCTTCTCAACAAGCACTGCCAGTGTTATTAGAAGTATATCGCCTGGGACAACGAGGTCTCGCCTGGTTCCTGGTTGATTCGCATATTTCCCAACTCATGACCATTACAGTGTTGCCTCCTCTACCTTGGTATGAAAGCCGTGGTTAATACGTAGCGATAGCGGACACATCGAAAACTTTGCGAGCTAGACTTCTGCAGAACGTGGTATGCCTGTTAATGTCTTGTTCTGCCACCAAGCTGCTGTAGAGCGCGAATGTTTGCCTAGTGCTGTTTACCCGCGTCCTCCATTTGATCGCGTAATGGCGTCGAACTAGGCCTTGATCAGTAAACGCTCGGGTTAGTCAACAATAAGCTTATTGACTTTATCAGTCCCTGAAAGTGGATCGAAACAGGGCATTTGTCATCCTTGGCCGGCGGTCTCGGATACGGAGTTAAGCTCAATCGACATCAACAGCATTTCAAATCATAGTTTGATCCTACGTCACGACCTATAAATTTGGAGAGCAATATGTTCGAAGACTGCTAGGCCAGACATTATCACCAATTTTTAACCGTCATAGACAACCACTCCTAATATCCGAGCACCAGAGCCCAACTTCAAAAAATTGCTTTTGAAACATACTAGTAGTCCGCAAATATGTCGCAGAGCCAACGTCCTGTCATCGTCCTAGGCGCCGCAAATGTGCGTACTCCTCAGCAACATTCTGTCGTCTGCAGCTTACCAACGACTTGATCAGATCGGCGACTCCAAGGTCGATAAGTTGGCCAAATATGATACGCCTGACGAGGTCAAGGCCTTTCTCGACACCTTCTACGAGCACGGCGGCCGCCACCTCGACACGTCCCGCAACTACTCGCCCAATGCGAGGGCCTCGTCGGAGCCCCGCCTCGGAGCCGCAGGCGCCGGGTCAAGGTTTAACATCGACACCAAAATTCTTGGCATCCCTGGCGATGGGCCCTTCCACACGGCCCAGCAGGTCAAGTCAAGCATTGACGCATCCATCGCGGACCTGAAGCTCCCGGACGGCATCAAGGTCGACATCATGTATCTGCATTTGCCTGACCGTGACACCCCGTTGGAGGAGACGATTGAGGCGATGAATCAGGCATATCAGGAAGGCAAGTTCAAGCGGTTCGGGATATCAAACTACACCGCCGATGAGGTCGAGAAGATCGTGGCCATTTGCAAGGACAAGGGCTACGTCGCCCCGGCGGTCTATCAGGGACAATACAACCCGCTCGTGAGGAGCGGAGAGGACACCCTGTTCCCAGTGCTGAGGAAGCACAACATCGCATTCTACGCGTACAGTCCCGCCGCGGCAGGTGTCTTCGTTGGGAACCAGAAAACTGCGCAATCTGGCAGTCGTTTCGACTCTTCGGTGAGTGGCAGCGTACCTCCTTCTTTTCATGCACAGGTGGAACTAATCGACTTATGTGCGGTCAGCACCAAGTGGGCAAGATCTATGCGGCCAATTATTCCAAGCCCAAGATCGCGACTGCTGCGGACAACGCGACGGAAGTGGCAGGCAAGCACGGCATCAATGGCCACGCGGCTGCTCTCCGGTGGACCACGTACCATGGCGTGCTGGACCGTGCAAAGGGTGACGCGGTAATCATCGGCGCGTCTAGCATTGCCCAGCTGGCCACAAATCTGGACATCATTGACCAGGGCCCGCTGCCGCAGGAGGTGGTGAAGGTCCTCGACGGTGTCTACGGCCAGCTTGGGGACGAGGCCATCGCTTATCATCTCTGATGTGTCTTTTTGGTTTGAATAGGTATCATTAATTCTTCGCCTAAGTGTGAATTGCACCGTGGTTGAGATCACCTCCTCTTCACAATTTCCATAATTATGCTTCGTCCTTGTCTCAAGCCTGTCCCATGGTTGAAGTGCCGAACGCTTTCAGAGCTACCTGGCGGCGCACTCAACTGGCGTTCATCATCGCTGGGCTCTTGGCAACCCTGTCCATTCTTGCACCAGAATTTCTAGTCGAAGGGCTCGCGCTCGCCTGGAAGGAGCGGGCGAAGTGTGGCTCCTCGGATGATAGTGTGGGTTGATCCTGTTAAACTCGTCAGCCACCTCATGCTCGATCCAGAAATGATCGTTTCTGACCCACCGTAAGCCGGCCACCCAACGTGAAAGCTGTCTAGACCGCGGGGAGTCCGACCGCACCAGCCTGAGGAATCCACGCAATCCAGCACGCATGTATGCCAACCACTGTCGCCTGACGAACTCACGCCATGCGTCGTGGGAGCGTATTCTCTCGGCCATGGTTCCGGCGTGAATCAGCTTGGCGAAGATAACGTCGAACCAGTGCACACGTGGGCGGCCTGGGATATTGTTGTCATGTATGATCCACCAGACCTGTGTCTGTCCGTCTGCTAGGTGGCCGGCATACAATCGGCGATCCCACATGTTCATTGGGAGCCTGTTCCGGCCCTCGGTCACACCCAACGTCAGCTCACCGGTGAGTTTTATGAAGTGGCGCTGATCAGATTGTTCTCCCCTTCCATGCTGCACACTCTGCTCCGCGATGCTGATCTCGCCAAGGGCGAATATCACCAAACCCCATAGCTCGGGCCCATGCATTTTGAAGTTCTTGATTGTGAGGGTCGTGTATTAATCCCACGATAAAATCCAATTTGTGAAATGATTCAGTCGATTCGGTACCGGGCTCGATTGTGGAGTCTAGAACGTGTGATGATTTGTGAGTTTCTTGTAGTGGGAAGTTTTGGAATATCATAGTTTTTTGTCCGAATCAAGAAGCATATGTGTACAGATGAAAAACGAGACCACTTTTGTCCGAATCATGTGTCTTCTGAGCACCAGTCTATTAAGTTAAGGTAAAGTAGTGCAGCGCATAGTGATCCCAATCCATCAAGGGAGCCGCCGGACTTCGAACTACTTAGGTGGAAAGTTTCTCGCACGTTTCGAAAAGAGACGTGGCTACTATAGTTGATCACTGTCTTTTGTTGATGACTCTGATGTACTTAGTGATCACGCTACAAGTTCAGGGCGACGCTGAATAGCGCTATAGTCCATTCCCGCTGCATCGGTGGAAAGAAAGAATATTTGGAGAGCAAAACTAGTCCGTTAGTGCCCCAGCAACAAAAGCCACGTCATATGATACTAGTAGGACCAAAAGGGTTTTCCTGTAACATTATAGATGAAGATTTATATAGACCATTGAGCGAGTGGTGCAAACACTTTACATACAGCCCCAACAGTGCCGAAGTCTCAGGAACACCACCCGGCTCTGCATGTTATTCAGTACGTCTCCAGCAAATTCAACCATGCAAATTCCTTTTTGGTGCTTGTATGGCTCAGTTTTTGTTCATGTGACCGTGCCCAAACATGGAGAGTGTGTGGTGACAGGCATGGTAGAAGTTGGGGGGCCAGAAGATCGACCTGCTCAAGTGGAATAGGGCAACTTGACATGGTAGCAGTGATTCTCATTATCTGAGCCGTGGGGTCTCTACTCTATAAAGGTCTCGTCAGTTACAAGACGGTCCATGATGCGCAATCTGACTGGATGAAAGTTGTAGTCGGGAGGCATACATACCTGTGCCTGTGCTATTAAAAACAACGGTGGTGTTGGGAGAACCGCTGGTGCCATTGTTGGCAAGTGTGATATTCCTGTTCGGTGGCAGGATCCCGTCATTTATTTGTGGAAAGCCATTGCCGGGTGTGCTCGTGCTAGTGTCACTGGTGTCCGCCGCGGGTGACTCGATGGCTGAGGCATCTGTGGTAGCCGTAGGGGTAGCAGCCTTTCCACTGCTCACGCGCGTCGGAGCATGTGGGAGCCTGTTAGCCGTGGCTGTCCTGTGGACGGGGAAGAAGCCCGTGCCGTTGATGGGTTGCAACGGGCTCCCAGTACCAGTGGCGAGCGCGATGCTGCGAGTGATGGTTCGCGTCGCTGTTGATACCGTGGTAGTACGAGTAAGGGCAGACGATGCGTTTTTCGTGGGTGATGTTGAGGCCTCCTCTTCAATGCAGCCGACGTCAAAGTACTTGACATCACTCTGTGGATCCTCGTCGAAGTTTTCATCGAGAGACAGGTCGAAAAGCATGCAGACTTCATGGTTGAAGCCGAAGCTCTCACAGCGGTCACTCCTAGCGCATTGGGCCGAGCAACCAGAATATGATGCCAATTGCTTGCTCGCACTCCAAAAGTAATTGCCCGCATTCCTGTCATATCCGTTCACGCCACAGATATCGGTACGACGGTTCAAGGCCAGCCAGTGTGGCAAAAGCCCGGCTGAGACGATGGTCGGGGCCAAAGGCAGCAAAAAGAGAGATGCCTTGGTCAACATGGTCTCGTAAGAGAATTTAAAGATGAAGCGAATGTTGATTAAGTAAGTTACGTGGAATAAAGAAAGTCTTATGAAAAGAAGTCAAAGAATGAAGGGGAGAATGTCACTGAAAAAGCAGTAAGGCACCAAATTGACTATCTCCCACAGGGAGGTTGCCTCTCTTATACAGAGACATCGCGTCTATCTTCGCAAGCCATATTGAGCCATGTCCGGAGTTCCAAGTTGCCGTCCGATCATGCCCCGAGGTATGACGCGTGGCATTGCAAGTCTAGCGTACGCCTTCCGATCTGTAAATCTTGGTCTCTGTTTCCTGGACTCAGGAGAACACTAGGCCAAGGCTTGTCTTCGTCCGAGTGTTGCGCCGCTGCGGGAGCCTGTCGGTCCGCCCGTCGACGGCGCGTGTTGTGCGCGGACTCTAAGGCAGGGGCAATGGCATTGTACGCTTAGCCCGAGCAAATTTATAGGCAGCTGCCGACACTAAGCTGTAGATCTTCAGTGCTAATACTACTCCTAGCCACTTAGCGAAACATCCAGGCCAGGATGCCAAAAATGGACAAGCAAGAAGGCTCGTTCTGATGGCAACTTCGCCTCGGCTTCGGCATTGGCCTCTTCAAGTTCTGTTTCTTGACTCCGTAGAACCGCTACACATCCGGTAGCTACCCAAGTACCTATGTAATTTGCCTCTTGTTTGTACCTTCGTTGTTTTGATTCTCTCAAGACCAAACGCGTTGTCCTGATTATTTTCCTGAATAGCAAATTAATCGCCCGTGGTTGTCGTGCTTGATGCTTCACGGTCTGCAATTCCTCACCGAGTTGCTTCTCCGGGCTTTCACCAAGCCAGCAGAGGTTCGGCTAGGTCAACCATTCCATCCACCACACTGGATATACACAAACCCGGCACCCGGCGTCCGCGAACACGCTGCTGTTAGACCAACACAGGTCATTGGCCGTGCGTAACGTCGATATTCCCTTCCGAGGACCGGCCTTCCCTGGCCTCGGCACGTTGAGTGGACTCGAGCAACGTCCTAACGTGATCTCGGAAGCCTGACGGACCCCCGCAGAGACCCGATCTCAGCTGGACATGTTTCAACCTTGACGACCTGATGACAGCTCAAGGGGTGGGTGACGCACTAAAGGCGACGGGATATTCAAATACTTACCTACCAGCACAGAGAACCCCGCCAAATCTCCCGAAGCAATAGGATGATAGAGGGTCCGCGAGGGATAATGAAGGCCTTGTCTTGATGGTCCAAGACTGAAGCACTCACTCCACAGCTCCGGTCCGAGATTCCCCATCAGCGGGCCCCTCGCCTCCACATATTTGATTGAGGGCGGATCGCGTCGAGTGTGCCGGGTCCGTGCTGGACCGCGATGTTGGCAGACTAGTCTATTTGACCAGACATAGAGAGATCATCACTCACCCACGTGGATTTTGATCCTTCACCCGCATTCTCATGCCAAATCTTCAAGCCTTTGCCTTGCAGTTATCAGGGATTGGTCTGCATGTCAGGCTGTGTGTGCTTTTCTTGGGCAGGTCCTAACGAGCGGCATAATTGTTTCATTTCAGCTGGCAGACAAGCTGCTGCCAAGTCGGGGCTGGGGGCGAGTCATGGCCGCGGCGACGTGAATAAACCTG
This sequence comes from Diaporthe citrichinensis, assembly GCA_014872995.1. Lineage (NCBI taxonomy): Eukaryota > Fungi > Ascomycota > Sordariomycetes > Diaporthales > Diaporthaceae > Diaporthe > Diaporthe citrichinensis. The sequence continues at coordinate 51,874 of JADAZR010000092.1, read as the reverse complement.
TGGGTTCCAAGGGGTTGGCATGCCCACATGCCGGCGCAACCTTGGACGAGGTTAAACTTGACCGCGAGCGATCTCCGTCCTTCAATGTCAAATCTCGTCCTCCCTCATAGCCGCACAATGGGGCTCTAGTGCCTTCGGCTCGCCTCGGCCAGGATAGCCGCGGACCGGTCAATCAGTGGTGATCACGGCCGCTGGCCGGTGGTGCCGACAGTGCCGCTTCCTTCGTCGCCAACGGTGTGGGAGCAATAACCTCAGCCAGTCTCACACAAGACTCGACGACCGCCGATCGCTCGCGTTCGGGATCAAGCACACGGGGCTTTTCTCCAAAATGGCTGTCAGGACTGCTGTCTGCGTCGGAGATCTCGTCCAGTTACTGGGGACAAGCCCGCGGTCCCGTGGTCCCCTGAGTCGCACATGCCCGTCTCCAGGATGCAGCGTCATGAACAAAGTCGGTCTCGTGGGCTCTGGGGCTCCTGTGCTGCGGTTCTATTGACGTTGATCTCTGCGGCGCAGTGCCGCAGGCTCCCGGGCAGTGCGTGTGCATGAACATAATAAGCCTCCCCACAGCAGTGGGACGCCATTCACGCGGCAGCCCAGAGCTGTCATCCCTGAAACAATCAAGAGCAATTCAATGGTACCCTGCGGCTCAGGGGCCCCAGGCACCTTCTCCCGGCATGATGACTCGTGGGCGCGCGCAACACGAAAAAAGGGCCTGTTTCAAACGCCAGCCGCCAAGGTGCTGGAATGCCAGAAGGTGCCCTGAGGTGCCCTGAGGGGAGCTCGCCAGTCTGCACAAGCGAGCTTACCACGGCCGCGGGACTGGGAAAAGGGCCCTGGGAAGCCCATGGGAAAAAAGGGAAAAGCCTTGACGTCAATATCTCCGTGGGACGGGGGCCTCTTTTTAGTATGTGTTTGCCGATGCAACGAACTGGGGTGCTTGATGGGCTGTATTTCGGACGATTGCCCACGTTCCTCTAGCTGTCAGTGTCTCCAGGATCCAGATGACTCCCGAGTCCTCGTCCCATCTGGTCCTCTTGCCATTTTCAACTCCAAGCCCGTTTTTATTTGCTCTTGAACCGTATTAGCGGTACCGCACGTTCGTTTCCAGTCCACCGTTGGCGTGTCTGATGGTTATGCGGAGGAGGGAGAAGCTGGAACCGAGACATTCACGGGTGGAGATAGGCTCACCAGGCTTCTCACAAGTCGACCGCTTCCAGCCACCGCGCCGCAACCCGCCGCCGCCCATTCCAGTCTGGACGTCACCACACATTGTACATTGGCGCATAACCAGTACATACGAGAGAGGTGGAGCTGCTCGACGGTAGCAAACAGGGAAGATGAGGCTCGACACGCTGCCGTCGTCGATTATCCTCTACGTCCTTCTGCTCACCTCCCCGACCCGGGCCTCCGTCGACGTCGACTTCTCGGCATATCCCGCCTCGGCACAGTCATGCCTTACACAGGCAGTCGACACCTCGGGGTGCTCCTCGCAAAGCACCGTGTCAGAGATGAACGACTGCCTCTGCGGCAATAGCGGGGACTTTGTCCTCGATTCGGCGAGGTGCTTAGGGAGTTTGGGGAATGCCGAAACAATGAGCGAGGTGTATGATACTATGCAACAATCTTGTTCAGAGACCAAGACGCCACTGAGCGTATCAGAAGCCCAATGGCTCGCAGAAGGAAAGAAAGATGAGGCAGTGACCTCCACTGTTACAACAACAATAGGGACGATGGTATTGACATTCTCGACGACAATAACCCCCACACCAACAACGACATCAACATATACAACATCAACAGCGCGAGCAGAGAGTGACGACGACGACGACGGCAACGGGAGCTCAGACGACGACGATGAGGAGTTGTCGTTGAGCGCCAAGATAGGAGTGATCACGTCCAGCATCGCAGGCGCGATGACACTTGCGTGTATCGCATGCATGATCATCTTCTTCACCAAGCGGAAGAAGGACAAGCAACTCCTGGCCGAGGCACGAGCAGCCGCAGCACGAGCCCAGGACAAGGACAAGGACCAGAACCGGAGCCTTCTCAGCCCAGGCGCCGTGACACCAGGGCTGCCCAGCCCAGCAGGACAGGGAGGAGTGACGGGATATGAGGCACAGGTGTTCGGAGCAAGCGTCGTACCACCCACGCCCGCATATCCGGGCCCAGCAGAGGCTCAGGCGTGGAGAGGGGGCGGACACGGAATGGCAGACTCGCCGAGCGAGCTCACCGGCGACAGTCCCGCATTTCAGCTATCCGACGGCCACCCACAACGAAGCTCATCGGCATGGCCATCACCACTCACACTGCCCGGCAGGGGCTTCTCCCAGGGCCTTTCGAGGGCCACGACACTCCGCAGCGAATCATCGTGGGCCCCGTCGCCAGCATCTGCGTTCGCCTCATCAAACGCGTTGGGGATGTACAACCACGGCCCGTCTGGCACATCAGGGTCCGGCCCAGGCTCAGCAATATCGTCGCCAATAGCGCGGCAAGCGACGAATACCTCGCGGTCCAGCTGGGCGCACAACAGGCCGTACCAGGAGGAGCTATACGAGCTGCCGGGGATGGAGGCCCGGAGTCCGGTGGAGGCGGACTCGAATCCAATAATGTCATTACCAGAGAGCACAAGCGATCCTAACAGGATATCGACGCCGCCTGAGTATTCGTCAGGCGGGTGGGTAGATCCGAACACGGACAAGCCACCCCTTTAAGACACGATCGTGGTCGACATCTCTGCGAGATAGACTCGGCGGATGTAGTAATGAATGATATGGATAGCCACGATAAATATACTACCTTGTAATCATCTATACTGCTCATATGAACCGTTTCGAGAATGCATTTATGCCTTTGGTTGGCCAATTGGTGGCATGGTTTGTTGACAACATCATTCAAATTGCTGATAAGATAAGCATATTAAATAACAGAGGTGTAATAACACAGACCACCCTACACATTCACAATTAAACCCAGTCTTGGGCTATAGAAGGGTTTGATAAGATGTGAATGCATACGGACTCAAGCAACAGAGCATGCGCCTCAAGAAGCCAGATGATCAAGTTGCCCTATGATGCACATATACACCAGACCACCGACGGACGGACCCATAGACAACCGCAATTGTAGAAGGCCATGAGAGTTTGGAATCATTGTATTTTGTCCTGATGATGAAAAGCTCTTGTGTTGAGATGAAGCCCAGAGCAGGGGGTCGCTTGGGTCTCGAAACGGGAAGCTACCGGGCGACCACGGGAAGTCTTATATGTGGAATTCCTTACACAAAGTACTTAGTGCTCAAATTCACAAGAAGGTTGGCCACGGGCGTGGATAGTTATAGCATTTGCTGTCTTGTCCACCACAGAGGATGAGAGGGAGAGACATGCTATTCGCATCGGCCATTAGCGTCAACTGCAGTCCACTCCCTTCAGCATACTCCTGATTGGTGCAGACGCAGTAAATTCGCGGAGTTGCGATCCACGGCCCGCGTCAATGTCCTTCAATCGCATATGATCGTCTTCATGAGTGTACGACAGGGCTGATGACGTACCTCGTATGATTTGAAAACACGCAGATCACATACGGTCGGTTCGTAACCTTGTCGATCTTCTCAAGAAGCATGTATGTGACAATTATTCCGAGTGGAAGAATCTCGGAGAAATATCCCCGTTCTTGAGCTAAAGGCCCTGCGTCTTCTGACCGCCCAGTCGCAACTGATCTTGCGGCCATTGATCTGACTGATGGGCTCAACAGTTAGCAGTGGGCTTAGCTGTTTATGCAGCTGACCTGAGCTAGTATCTAAGTATCTGCACCTCAGCATCTTTGACTTTGTCCAGATATGACTGACTGCGTATGCCCACAGCAGGGCATCCGAACGGGTCTGTACTCCGTACTGCGAATAGGGTAACCCTCCCGACAGCCGAACCAACCCGGCAGCCGAATTGACGTCGCAGTCCAAAACCTGTTAAACCAAATAGATGCTTAAGATCTGAAGAGCTTAAATAATCCACTTCGTCTAATCTCAGAAGTCCTGCCTTGTATTCAAACCCATAGTCCGAAGATTCAACAGTGTAATACGGAAATAAGGATAATTATTCTGAATCACAGAGGCGTCAATAGATAGGTACTCAAAGGTGAAGTAATTCTCCTGGATGACACCACACTGCTTGCTCTTCTTCCCAAATCCCCAGCTCTTCTGAGCAGTACTCTTTCTCATACAGTAACGGGAGGGGTGGTAGTATATTTGGGGAGGTTCTAGCCAAGACCCTTGTTCGTCGGTAAATATCGCATCGTTCCTTCTGAGCATCTGAATCGTCGTCCGCAAATCAAGCTTAATTTCTTGTGGGGACTATCCGAAGTGGGCAGGTGAGTATTCCCAGTCAAGTGCCACGAGGTGTTTCGAAGCTATCTGAGTCGTACCCAAGAGTCTTGTGGGCGATGCATCCATGATGGAGACGTTCACAATGGTGCCGGGTAATTAATTGCCAGGCCTGGGCTGTGAACAGCTACAGGTTTGTGACAAGACAAGAAGTGACATGTCGGTTGATGAAGTGACATAGTGCTACTTGGCTTACGTAGGGGGCCGATCTTTGCAGCCTTGTCGTAGATCTCCCATCAATCCGCTCCTGCATGGGCTGTTTATGACGGACTTTAGCAATATGCTGTGGATTCTTCGGTGCGCTGTGAATGGTTGCATAAGCGACGTGGGTGGTTTGTGAAGAGCACCGCGGAACTTCCATGGGCAGTTCCTTGAACGGACCCAGTGGTCTTGGGTTGGTACGAGCGGTCCTTCTCCATACACAATTTACGCGTGTAATCAAAAGTAGTTTCGGCCAACGCTAGAATGCTTGTTTCCAGCATAACCAGGGTTGCGTCCGGCTGTCATCTCCGCACGGAGCGTGCGATCATGCGCGGAGGAATAAGGACAACCGTGTTCAAGTGAATACAATGTCATGAATATAAATACAATGGACCACTTCCGTCTTTCTGCTCGAACGCGGTGAGTGCTATCCCTCACTCCAATACCAAGCAATCACCACACTACAAAACGCTCTTTTCAATTCTTCTCATTATGAAGTTCACAATCTCCGCTGCTGCCCTTTTGGCACTCTCTACTGGCGCTCTATCTGCGGCAGTAGAGGCCCGACAAAGCCCTGCCTGTGCTGGTTACCAGTCAGCGGGCACACTGCCCCATGACATCAACTGGGGAGGTTACTCCCTCTGCTGTGATTACGAGGGCCCTAGTGGCAACAACGTAAGTTCTAGGCGTGTTCCTTTCTTCTTTTTCTGGCTGTTCGAAAAGGAAAAGGTCAGCGATTGCACTCCAGGCGCTAACCATTTCCCACGGCAGGTCGCTGAGCATTGCTGCGACCGCAACGGTGTGAACACTGGTAGCGGCGCACCTGCATGCGTGTAATTGCGAGAGCGGATTACTGGATCTACTCCTTCGTATCATTCGGACAGCCGATCAAAACAACACTCGAGCAGAAAGTCTAGTGTGATGGATAATGGGAATGGGATTATCAGAGATTTCCTGTTGCTGCATTTCGGAAGTGTGCGATCATACTTGTTACAATGCCCCAAAATCAAAGGATTGTTTCAGATAATTCAGCAGTTGAACAATCATCGAGTGTACCAGAGCAATCCTAATTGGAGCTGCTCACCAAGAGAATCCCATTGCAATTTTCATCGCATGTAAAGCAAGACTACGACTGGAGTGTCAAAGTAACCTTCAACTATTAAGTGCAACGAGGGCTTATTCTACGAGCGTGCGTTCTTTGCGTCGATTAGCGACAATTGGAGCAGTCGAGGGTGTTCTCAAATCCAAGCTGCAAACGGCTCATGTAGGAAAAGGACAATATGGCCCTTGGAAGAAAGACATTTCGTACAAGTGTTTCAGAGGCTGCATGGTGCGGCCTGTCCGCACCCATGAAAGGGGGAAGAAGGTTATTGGATACCACACCAATTCGCACCTAAACGTGTCTTCATAAGCACTTTCATTCCGTCAATCTTCAGCGAAGTAGCTTACAAACAAACCAAAGATTCGATTTCCCGTTGCTGAGCAGCGCGCTCTTTGCGCCTTGAAGATCGACCCGAGGGTGAGCTCGGTAGACTCAAGTGGACTCAGACGGACCCTACAAAGAAAACACCAAAAAAAAAAGACCTTCGCTTTTTATTACTCGCCATGGCAAAGCAAGCGACATCTCGCCGTCGCTGGTTCCCCGGGGGGTGATGTTTTCTGGTGGACTCTTGGCTCAACGGTGTAAGGGACGGTCTCCAAGATTTGTCGCATACTTCACAAACACCGCAGTACCAGAGTTCGAATGCACGTATATTTGGAGTTGTATATTCAATTGCGGCATTTCCATCACTATGTACTATTACGCTCGTCTTATATTTACTGTCCAAGTATTGTGACCAGCCCTGGACAGGCTGGAGCCATACTGGGCATGCCAACTATAAACCAGTAGTCGCTGGCACTGACCAGATACTACAGTGCCCATAAAGGTACGAGGTACACCCCAGCAACAACTGCTAGTGAACCAACAATACCCTCGAACCAAGGCCAGGCGGCGACCGATGTTTGTGTACTAGACCCTGAGCCGGGCGTCGTTCCGTTTGCGCCTCCGCTCGATGTCCCGTTCGCAGTAGCAGCCTGGATCCCATCCCAGAAGTCACACATGCTGTAGTCAACAGTCCCTATCGTGAAGTCATCCCCGACGACGTTGACGCCTGCCGAGCTGGACGTGTTGTATTGAGGCCAGTCGCTGCCCGGGTTCGCGTTCGCCGCCATGCTGTCCCACGCGCCGAGCATCTTCGCGGCGAGGGCCACCTCCCCGGCGGAGAGGCTGCAGGTTCCATTCGCTTTCGGCATGTCGGTGGTGCCGTTGAAGACGAACGGGATCTCGGCGGTGTGGGTCGAAGCAAGCAGGTCCAGGGCATAGCTCGGGATGCTGTTGTACCACGGACAACTGAGGGTGTGGTTGAACGAGTATGTCCAGACTGGCACACCGTCCTGGTTTGCCTGGCGGATGAACCGCCTTGTTGGGCATCTGAACTGGCGGTGTGTGACGACAGCCGACATGGCCGCCAGTACAGGAGCGGCGGATGAGCCAGTGTAGTTTGACAGCGGGTACGTCTCATTGACCTTCTGTGCCAGCGGTCCGAACGTCCTGGTCAGGAAACCGTCGTAGTCCGTAGAGTTCAGAGTCAGCACGCTGGCCTGGTATTGGCTCAGAATGAACAAGGTGCCTTCGTCCGTGGTTGACCCGGCCACAGCAGGGACTTTGAGACCCGCTTCGAGGGGCTGCGCGGGGATGATAGTACCGTCGACTATGGGGTTTGGAGAGGATGATCCGGGAGCGGTGGTCGATGAGTTGAGGGTCGAGACTGAAGCAGCGCGAACACAGGCAACATCATCCAGGCCGCAACCCAAGGCCTTGACGAAGGCCTGGGTCGCGTTCTGCGCATCCGCGGTTGTGTCCAACGTGCTCCCTGCTCCGGACTGCAGGATAGCCGCGCTGATAAGCGAAGTTGCTTGTGGGAGGCTGCTGATGATGAACGTGTCGGAGGATCCTGCTGACTGTCCAAACAAAAGCACCTTCTTCGAGTCACCACCAAAGGCTTCTATGTTCTCCTGAACCCACTGCAGTCCAAGCAGCTGGTCCTGGATGCCCTGATTGCCTTGGAAGCCGAGGCTGTCCAGTGCGAGGAAACCCAGGGGCCCAACACGATAATTAATAGACACTTGGATTACCTTCTCACTTGCTGTGCACCCGTCATATGTTGGGTTTGAGATTCCGCCCGCCTGGTTGCCTCCTCCATAGAGCCACACCTTTACCGGCAATTTCGAGTCTGACTTGGCGCTGACGGGGGCCCAGACGTCTATGAAGAGGCTGTACAAATGCGAGTTAGTCCACACCCACCAAGCATACCTCCGTCCGGGAGATGGGGCCTACCAGTCCTCTGACTGTGGGCCACGCTCAGAGAAAGCCACATTGAACTGTGAACACGCAGGCGGTGGCTGCGTTGCCTGACGATTATCGAAGGTCTGGTTGTATGGCTGCGGTGGTGCAAAGCGCAGGTCGCCCACGGGTGGTTGGGCATAGGGGATACCCAGGAACGAGTTCACGTCGTTGGCAGGACACTTCGCCCCTTGCAGTGTACCGTTGACGGTCTTGACAGTCGGTGCATCTTGCGCGGTCACGACGACAGCTCGGCCGGCGAGGAGGGTGAGGAGTGTAGTCGTCCTCATCTTGGGTCTCGTACAGATACAACCGCCTTGGGTTATGAAGTGGGATTTAGAAACACAGAGTGTCCGTAACACCACTCATATACCACGGTGGTTAGAACAAAAGCAACTGTATCCCGGACGGAGTTGGCCATCCCATGCCGAGCTGCATTGCGTGGGTGTGCCAGCCATTATGTAGATGAACCCCCTCAAATTACATGGCTTGGCTGAGCAAGACCTTTGTCATGGTTGTTTGACGGCAAAAGCCTGGGTAGAGCACGCTGGCAGCATCATCGATTTGTGTGATATGTCGTCGAACCTGCCCGCAACGAAGCGGTGTTTTTGGGTGGGTGAGGGACCGAGATGAAGGTGAGTAGTTGCGATTGGTTACACGGATCGAAGAGGATGCTGGAGCCATGCAGCACTAGGAGCTAGACAGGGACCCCGACTCTTGCGGTAGGGCCGCAATGTTTTAGCTGCGCTCCCCGTCACTTGGAGCCGAGCGCGGGTGGCGTCCGATGGCTTGTCTGGGTCGATGCAACCTATCTCGCGAAAAAGAAACCGATCCCGAGGGAGGAAACGCCTCAAGCCCGTGTTCAGTTGCAGATCAGCTCCTTCTCAAAACCTGTGGCTGTTGGGCTGGCTCCTGGTCTGGCTGTGTTCAACATTTAGAGTTCCCTATCTATTTTTGTGAGTGAATGTGTGTTTAAATGTCTGACCATTCGGAGATTGCTCGTTCGGTGGGCAAGGTGATATCAGTGTACAGTAAACGTACCAAGCCGTACACTTAAGCTTCAAGATCCCTGGGTGGGTCCTTATACCGACGAACTATAGAACAAGCATTAGCTTCGAGCTAGCATGTTCTGATCCCGGAAGGACGTCCTGAAAGGGTGTTTCATCACGAAGTCGTCCAAAGATCTTCGTCGTAAACTACGGACGACTAACAGATTGATCACTGTCAGGGTCTCATCTGACCTTTTCTCTCCGACACCCTCCACCGGCCTCTGACTCCTGGACGACACATGAAGCTATCGGACGAGGAGGCAAGCCTGACACCTCGCAACGGTCTCGACCATTTGCGGCAACCTGTCGACTTCCTTGGTACTTTGCGGGGTTCTCGCAACCTCGGCTCAATCGGACGCCATCGGACAGGGCCTGGTGGTTGGCTGGTTAAGTGCCCAGCAAACCCATCTCCGACCTGCAGTCGGCCTCGTTCCGGGACATCCTCCGGACGGCCCTCCGCCCCCGGTCCGGCAGCAAGACTGTCGGTTTCTCGCACGACATGCCCAAACTGTCCATGATCCTGGAAAGAGTGACAATGACTTGAACGGCAATTCTACCAAGGTAGTATCCAATTGAGTTGATACCACTGTACCCACATGCCGCTCGAACGCTCCCACAGAGACCGCGAACGCCTTTCCTGGCAACCCCTGACACTCGACTTGCCCTTGTCCTGTACGGTAAAGAGCTGCTCGTCTCGCTCAGATGCACGAACCAGATGCACAGGCCTTGCATTCATCAGTTCCTCAAAAAGACTGACGACCGAGCTGTCCGCCGACATGCGCGTAGACAGCTGTCACGAAACTGCATGAGGGTCCAGCTATTAGAACGGGTTTAATCTACTTCACGCGCCAAGCACGAGGTTCTCACCATACCGCTCACATCTGTTGAAGTCTGAAAAACCCGTTAGACTTTCACAGACTGTGGACTTAGCCTTGTATCTTTCAACAACGCCGCCGTCCCAGCTGACAGCGCTTTAGATCACTTTGTGCCGGGACCATGTTCGCATGTGCCTGGCGAGCGCTCGACTTTGAACTAAGTCTTCGTCAGGAAAGGGCGTAATCACAGTCTAACGCTCTGAGGAAGTTCAGATCAGTAAGAACTGGCGCTAATAGAGTAAAGGAAGCTGCTAAAGACTTGACAGAATGACGTGCAATCGAGGAAGATCATCCTTAGATGGCCACTGAAGATAAATAGAGCAGCCATGGCACTTCTTTTATTCTCATGCTTCACCTACTTCTACTCAATTGCCTACCAAGCCTGCCGCTTCCAATATTGGCCCCTTCCCTTCGACTTCCGCCACACCCAAAGCTCCGTCACTCAAATGAGCACAGTAGTCTGCGTCGTGGTGGTCTTCCCGACCTCGCTGTCATCAGAAGCGCTGCCGGCCTTCTCCTGATCATGCAGAACACTGGAAGAAACCCGCAGACGACCGGTAGCATCGTGTGTGGCGTCGAATTCGGCCAGCTCCTCGTTCGGTATCTTCTTGATCTTATGGGTCTGCGCGCCGTTGTCCAGCTTGATGACTTCTTGACGGAGCTGGTATCCTTTCAACTTGGGAATCAACTTGGCCCAGACCCAGTAGTAAGTTCCGCAAGCAATGAGACTGATCGGGGAAGTTAGTCAACGGACGTGATATGGTGAGCCTCGACAGTATTCTGGGTCATGCTTACATTCCAACTCCAGTGACAACATAAGTGCCGTACCAGAAGCTCACGTCGCCGGCATATTGGCCTCCCTCCGGAGGATACCACGGCATGACGAGCAGATAGAGCTGCACCAGGATGTTGAATACAACAACCGGTTGCCATGCCTTGAACTCAGGAGGCGGCAGGTTTGCTCGCCTGCGTCGCCACCGCACCACATACAGACCAACGGCCATCGCCAGGTTGAAGGCGGCTGACGGAAGGATCGAGAGATCGCTCACTAAGCACCACTTAGCATCTTTTCCGGTGAAGCTTCAGTGTCATCTTGAGCAGGTAGTTGAAACTCACCGAAGTTAAATGCGTCACCCGAGGGCAAAGCGAGGATCATCAGAGCAGTGAGAGCCCACTTCACAAAGTAAGGCCCGATCGGGGTCCCAAACGGCCTGGTCGTGACCCAAAAGTTTGTCCATGGGAGAACTCCTTGCCTACAAGCACATGTCAGGTCGCTGGGGAACAGAATCATGAGCGACGCCGTCCTTACCTGCCGCACTCGCGTATCATCCGCGACGAGCCCAAGGCGCTTGCGATAATGTTCCCGAAGGCACTCAGGGCTATCAAGAAGTTGAGTCCGCGGACGGCTCCGCTGTCCCCAAACACGCTTCTGAAAAATAGGGTCGCAACTGTGGTACCCGAGTTGACCAGGTCATACTTGGACACTGGGGTGTTTTTATGGTCAGAAAAGTCTTTCTATAAAGCAGACAAGATCATGGGTTATAATTTGATGTGCACACACCTGCGGCGAAGAATGCCACGTTGGCAAGGATGTAAAGCACGTAGACGGCGAAGAGGGCCAGGAAGGCATACTTCTTGAGAGACTTGACGGGATTCTAGGAGTCGGGCAGAAATTAGCTACCGTGTTGGTAAGATTCTCGGCGGCGGAGCACCATACCTTGACTTCATTTACGACATTAAAGGCGTTGTTATATCCGCCGTATGAGAAGATGATCCTGTAGAGTGCGTTGGTCAAGCCGTACGCTGACGCCGTTTCAGTGCCGTGAAAGGAGTTCTGAAAGTTAACAGTCGGGTTCTCGATCTTGGTATTGCCACCCAAGACGACAAACCCAGTCACGATGACGAAGAGTAGGGTCGCGATCTTGACAAGCCCAATCGCGTTGGACAAGTGGTACGAGAACTTCGTGTGGAAGGTCAGGGCTTATATGCGCGGACTTGTCAGCTTACATTGGACCAATGACGGAGCGTAGCGACTGGAAGTTCTTACTTAGTATAGCAACTGTATAGCCAGCCAACGCTACACCCTTCACTTGCCAATCGGTGCCTTCGGTACCGCCAATGGCAAACAAATAATTAGCCAGCACTGCAAGTATTGATGGTTAGCTGCGGATGATTATGCCTGATTCTTGCCGAGAGTCTTACCAATCGCATTGCTGCTGGCAAACGACAGTATGACATTCTGAACAGCGAAAGTTGTGGGGAAGAACCACGTCGGACGTGGATAGGCCTGCTCGAGGAAGACCACTTCGGATCCAGAGCGGCTGGGGAAATACGCTGTGAATTCGAGATAGACTGCACCCGAGGCGATGCAAACCTGCGCAGAGAGGAGCATTAGCCTTGACCGACAATGAGAAGGAGACTGTAAAACATACCAAGAAGCCAATGGTCCAATAGATAAAACTTAGGCCGACAGACCCAGTACCTCCCAATATAGCAGAGGCTTCAAGTATGTTAGCGACCTGCTGAAGTAGCTTGGACGGGAAGGGACATCTTACGCGTCGAGTAAATACCTGTGCCGATCATCATGCTTATGTTCATAAGCAGGATGGTGACTGGCCCAACGGCGTAGCCTAGGGGAGAGTCACTCTCGACTGGAGCCCCAGACGCCTCCTGATACGTCGCAGCCGCATTGTTGCCTCCCTTCTCCCCAATGTAGGTGATACTGCCATCGGAAATCTGGCTCGCGTTATCCGCCGTGGCAACATCTGCGCCACTGCGGCCGCTGAACGGCTTTCTCCAGGACACCATGGCTTAAGATGCAGCTGTGTGGACAAAAAGACAACACACAGGCACAGACCAAGGCGGATAAGAGAAGGACTCTGTAAAGACTCGATGGCTCTGCCCGGACAGGTGACAGAAAGCTGAGGGATTTGTCGTCCATGCTTCATTATGAGCCCAGGCAGTTTGTTCTTATGGGGATCCCCTCGGATTGACTTTCGGGCCCATGCCGTCTACATTTTGCCGTAGAAAGCCCGAAGCAGGATACGCAGCTAGGCCATCTCCACCATGTCCGGGCCAATGCCTCGGAAATGGTTGCCATCGAGCTAGGTAGGCTCGGTAGTATGCAGCCAAAAAGCACGATATCAATGTCGGCATCCGGTGGGAGGATGATACAACTGCCCCGGTACGGCGCTGCACGCGCGGGAGCACGCGATCTCCCTTCTGTTGCTGCATTGAGACGGAATAAACGCGGCAGGGGTTTGCACCTAATGAGATTGTGTATGCGTTGGATCGTCTCCAATGAGGGACTACCGAATTACATGGTCCCGATGTGGCTATAAAAAGGACTTATCACTTACTCGGGTGGGTTGCGCGGGATTCGAGCTGTCACGGCAGATGGCGCAGAAATGGTGAAATCGGTTAGCTAACAAAACCACATATATGTCGCATTCTTGTATGCAAGACCTCGGTGATGATAAGACAGTGCCAGCATCTTATCGCGGGTCTTTCCGAATAATCACCTTTCCATCTGTCATCTGAATTCCCATTATTGCTTTCAAAATCCTTCGATTCCGTATCCCACTCGTGCACCGTGTGTAGCGCCCGGGTTTGTCCTAAACAGCCATCAGTCTAGGGTCGCTTTGCAAAGAACGGAATGATACGAGTTCGGTTAAGCCGAATGGAACGTAGGGGCACAATACGTGGAAGTAGTCGTAATCCTTTTGCCTCCAGCGTAGCAAGCATTGATTACCACGGAGGGACCGACGAGTTCGCTGATGGAACTCGGCGCTGTCCATGCATGCCTACCGAATATCTGGCCTGTGGCATTCCTGAGAATAACCATACAAGAAGCATGGAGGCACAGAGCTCAAGCTATAAATAGAGTTCTCCAGAGATTATTCTACAGGGAGTTGCATAGCAAAGCTTCTTATAGGAGGCTAGCCCATAGGGATCAACTGTCGAAGATTTCCCATGCTATGTTAAGCTATAGGGAGACACCTACACACTCACCACACATACATATATACACACAGAGAGAGAGAGAGACAGCCAGCCAACCAGCAAGTCAAATAGTAACACATATAGGCAGGTGAAAAAACCATCAGAAGCTACACCTGCGGAAGTACCAGCCGACAGCCCTGCTTAGCCACCACATGCATACAATCCATGCTACAAATATGTGTGTATTGTAGCAATGCATATGAGGTTCATGCATAGATTTCAATGCGCGCACACAATAGCACCCTTGAATCTTGCAATGGAAGCTATTTGACTTGAAGAGGTAGTACCGAAGTGCAGTGGTTGCTTCCGTAAGTACGCACAAGTTTCAGAATCGATGGAACATCGCCTGGGAATGATGTTACCAACAAGATATGTTCGCCATCCGGTCATATAGTCGTCTTCAAATGGCGTGTCGAACGATCATCTTTCATAAAGCTACTTGGCAAATCAAAATAAACTGACAGCACCATTGATAAATGTTTCCTCAAAATTCCAATGACTTCTAATCTCAAATTAGAGCTCAATCATGTCCTCGCCCATTCTTCTACAACACACCGGCGGTTAAAATAGCACCCAGAAGCCCAGGAAGACAGTAGACTTCATGGTGGGTGATTCTTGCTGGCATCTGCAAGCTTCGTACACGGGTGTACTTGTGTGCCGTGGCCGATTTGATGTTGGTCTGGTGTGGAACATGTACATTTGAGGACTGAGTGATGTGCCTTGGTATTTGTCCAAAATGAAGAGGGTCAAGACGTTCAAGACACAATTCTCTAATTTGCATAGTACGTTTGGCTGTCGTGACGAGCTCTATCAAGTGCGATGAGCTCAATGTAATTCCGAAAATTGGGTGGCAATATAGCCCGGTCACCCAACCGCTGTTACGACTTGCTCGCAGTGACCCCAGATTCCAAGATCTTGATGTGTTCTGCCGCGCCCGGACTTTTTCGTCTCTCTACCGAGAAAGAGTTGCAGGTCATACACTTCCCCTATAGTGACTGCAGTCCCCCCCCCCCTAATAACTGAGCGGCCTATGATGATGTAGTTCAACTCACCAACAGATCCAATCAAGTCGCAGCCGATGCATACGAGGGCCACCCTCACCAATCTTGCAGAGACTGAGTAGCTCGATATGGTTCTTTTACTCTCATCACGGCGGGTGCCAAACGGTTCCAAATTGAGCATGTGGGGGAATTGAGACCATGAGAACGCTTGCTCGAATAGCTACGCTGGCTTGCCACAAACACAGAGCTATCCATCGATGTTATAAAAACGTGCCAGATTCAATCTCAGGAATTCATCTGATACACAAATGGAGTGCGGCAACACTGTACAAAATTCACGCCGGGTTGCAGTCCAGCAGAAGATGATGGCATTGTTGAATCAAAGTAAATGTGGAATTGATGCTGCCCTAACTCGAAGAGATGATCTTCTCCAGCTCCTCCGGGTCCTTGACAACAGTGGTGAAGTTCTCGCACCCGTCCTTCGTAATGAGCACATTATCCTCGATCCTCACCCCGCCAACGTCCCAGTACCGGTCTAACACACTGACATCGATGTGTTTCGCCGTGGCCGGGTCCTTGAGGGCCGGGTCGATGATGAACTTGCAGAAGTAGATACCGGGCTCGACCGTGATGACGCTACCGGCGGGGAGCGTCCCGCGCTTCCGCAGATACCTGAACATGGGGTCGGCATCGGCGTAGTTGGGGTCTCCGCCAACGTCGTGGGTGTCCATGCCCATGTAGTGCCCGAGTCCGTGGGGGAAGAAGGCGACGCTCGCCTTGCTCTTGAAGATGTCCTCCCTGTCGCCCTTCAGGACCCCCAGCTGGAGCAGGCCGTCGATGGCGATCCGGTGTGCGTTGGCGTGCACGTCGTCCCAGCTGACGCCCTCCTTGAGCATGGCGATGCTCTCGAGCTGCATCTTGAGGACGATGTCGTAGATGGCTCGGCTCTCGGGGGTAAACTTTCCGTTGATGGGGAAGGTGCGGGTGATGTCTGAGGCGTAGTTGTTGATCTCGCACCCGGCATCCAGCAGGAGGTTCAGCTTTCCCTCAAGGGGCTGGTCGTTGCGGACGTAATGAAGAGTGGCGGCCGAGCGACCACTTGCGACGATAGTTCCGTATGCCTGTTTCTTGGAGCCCTTGGAATAGAATTGCGACAAGAGCACCGCCTCCAGCTCCGTCTCATTCTTCGCGTGCCGGACCTTTTCCATAACGGCCCTGTGGGCAGCGGATGAGATGTCGCTGGCCTTTTGGATCAGGGCCACCTCGTAGTCGGACTTGATGACGCGGGAGTATTCAATGGCCTCCTTGAGGATGCTCAGGTTCTTGTCCTCGAACTCGAGGAAGGTGATATGGTCTGATATCTGGCCGGGTATCGCGAAGACCGTCTTGGAGCTGTTCTTGGCGAGGTGGGCAAGCGTGGAGTTGACGTCGGTGGTGAGGGCGGCGTGGTGGACATCATACTGCTCGAGTGCCTCGGCGGTGCTCAGTGGCAGGCCGGACCAAACGACGGACTCGGCATCGACGGGAGGCACGAAGAGGGTCGACTCGCCCGAGGCGATGTCGTAGGTATAGTGGCAGTCGGGCAGATCACAGCCGGTCAGATAGTAGAAGTATCGGCGCTGCCTGGGCGTCAAGTTAGGACATGTTTGCGCAGAACAGAGGGGGCTGTATATTACCGGAAGTGTTCCTCCTGGTCGCAGTCCTCGATCATCCTCGTCTTGCCGCCTTCGAGATAAATGACACCACTCGTGGCGTTTGGCAGCTTGGACCGGATGTACTCGGCGACGCGTTTCGCATGGAGCTTCCCAGGGTACTTGCCCTTCAGGGTCTCTTCGTAGGGCGCCATCTTGACAGGCTGAGACTCAGGTCTTGTCACCAGTGGTCGAAAGAGCCGGGCTGAGCTTGTGGGGCCACGGACCTGGAGGGACGGCAGGGGCTGGGTTGGAGCAGTCCGGGAAGAACTGAGGGCTGAGAATGACGAGACTGGGCGGCAGGCGCGCAATGGACGTTGGCCAGCACTGTTGAGGACGAGGGCGAGAGCCGAACGGATCGTGGGAGCTGTCACTGCTTGGTTGGGTGTAGGAATGCGTGATGGTAGCCGCAGGGGAAGAAGGGCTCGCATGAAGGCAGAGAAGAGAATGATGCGCCGAGGTGAGACGGAGCAGCCAAGGGTAATTGAGTACTTTAGTACTGTAGTCTGTCAACAGCCCAATCACCAAGCAATGGTAGATAATGCAACGCCGTATGTGGTTATCGTCGGGAAGAAACAGGCCATCAAGCTCTCGTGCCCCGCACTGAGCGAGCTCCCCGCCTTCTGGCCTTGCCCCTCAGCAACAGCCTTGGAAGCAGCCAATCTCTGCTGGAAGGAGCGCCGCGGTTGATCGGCACAGGGCACAAGGGCGCACAGCTGGGGTTCGGAGCCAGCCGAGATCCAGGGTCTGTCCCAGGGTCGCCCTCGACCCCTACCGCTGAAAGAGATCTGCGAGCATGGTGGCACATAGATACATAGACTATTATATGTAGATCTAGATACTATATCACAGACTACCAAGGTACCTTGGTAGGTAGGTAGACTGATGATCTCAGAACTCATATTTCAGATCTCATATCCCCAGCTGACGCCAGGATGTGAGCATTCGAAGGGCAAGGTCAACAAGGTCCGGGTCCCAAGAAAATAGAGGATCTTGACCTCGGTCCCTGCGTGCACATTGCCTTGCGTCTCCATAAAATTGTGTTTGTATATCTGTGTTTGGATACGTATATATGCATGTATGTATGTGTAAGAAATATGCTCCCAGGTGCCCCCTCGTGCCAATGCAAAAGATTATCTTGCCGCCCGAGTAGATATGACCTGGACCAACAAACACCATAAAGCACGAAACATGTGCGTGACGCTTTGCTCCAAGAAGTGATGCCCAATGCAGTGATATATGTAAGCAGATGATGACAGTTCCATCCATATGTGCTCTCCTCCAACCTGCTACGCCGTCCCACCTGGGACACAGCCCTCGTCATATTGAAAATATTCCCAGGCAGGGCTGTTCGCCTCCTTACCCTTCGACGACCGCCTGTGGTGGTGGGTTTCTCGGCTTGGGTAGGTTCGCGAGGCTCAGACCGGGCAATGGCATCCTCCCCTGCGCCCCACCTCCACCTCCCGCGCCGATGCTGCTCAGGTCGGCCCCGCTCTTCATGTTTGTCCAGTGGTCCTGGAGTAGCCCGGCGCCGACGACGAGCTCGAAGCCGCACAGGAAGCAGAAGCTGATCTCGAGCCTGGCCAGCTCCAGCTCGCTGACGCCGCCCACCTTGGCGACCTTGGCGTGCGGGTAGCTCAGGTCCTCGAGCGCCTTCATGGCTACCCTCAGCCCGGCCAGGAGCAGCCTGTGCGCGTTCCTCTTGGTCACCGCCACCGCCCGCTCGTCCACCGCCAGCCTGTGGATGTAGAGGCTCGTCGCGAGGTAGACGGCCGTGCTCATGGGACAGAAGCGGTGGATGCGCAGGAGGTAGTCGCTGATCCCTATGGGCGGCGGCTTCTTGCTGTAGAACTTGCGCGTGATGGCATTGTGTTGCATGTTGAGGGGCTGGCTGTTGGCGCCGATGACGACGTACGGCTCGGGCGTCGAGGACGGCGGCGGGGGCGGCACGAAACTGCTGGGCTCGGGGCTGGGCGTCGGCCTGAGGTGCACGCCGTCGATGGGCTGGGGCGCCGGCTGGTGCAAACCAGGCACCGAGAGGCTCGCCGTGCGCGTGGGCTTCGGGACGAACAGCACGGGCCCTGCGGGGCTCTGCTGGGATGAGGGCGGCGATATGGTGCCCTGGTCGTCGGGCAAGGGGGCCGCTGGGCCGGGGGTGTGGCCGGCGTCCTGGACCTGATGGGCCGCCTCCTGCTCGCGCAGGCGCGTCAGGCTCTTCTCGGAGTAGTTGCGCACGATGCTCTCCTTCTCGGCCTGCATGCTCCGCATGTTGGGGATGTGGGGCGTCATGGGAGGCGGTGTGGGCGGGATGTCGCCCGTGATGCGCACGAGGGCCTCGACGCCGGCGCTGAGCAGCTTGAGGGCGGCGAGGGCAGGGACCTTGAAGATGTCATCGGGCTGGGCGTTGAGCTGTGGGGAGGTTATGGGCTGGAGGTCGGGCTGGGGCGGCTGGATGGTCAAGACGGGGTCGGTCGAGGGCTTGGGTGGCGGCGGAGGAGACTGCGGCACGGAGCTGTCGCTGGACTCGTGGTCCGGGTTTCCGCCGTCCTGCGGGTTTGGCGACATGGCTGGGGGTTTGTTCTTCCTCCTCTGTGCCGTGGTCTCGTGTAGTGCCGGCGAAGGGCGGCGACAGCTGCGGACCTTTTATTTTTGCAGTCCACGGGCTGCGGCGGATTCGTCAGACTTTTCTTTTTGTCTGCGCGAATTGGTATACGATGTGCGGCCGGGCCTAGATCGTGGTGAGGGCCAGCCGTGGTGTCTTGGGCTATCCTGTTCCCACCTTTTTCTTTCCCTTCCTTTTTCTCCGTCTTCCCTCGTCTACCAGTCTACCACCTCGTAATCCTATGATTGTGCGTCGTGGTCGTCGACGGCGGCGGTAACGATAATACGGCTCTGCTGTGTCGTGTCGCAGAGTGGATTATGAGGGCCAGGGCGGTTGGTCTCTTTTCCTGCTTCTTGATAAGTATTTCGAAGCAGGACTGCTCATGGTCTCGAGGTGCCGTCGTCCTCCCGTCCTTTTGATGTCCCCGGCTGCTTCCTGGAGGCTGGCCTATGTCTGGGCGGGTGAGCGCAGTGCTTTGCAGTCGAGATGGAATGAGATGAGGCGAGAAGACTGAGATATTTGAAAATAGGCGAGAGTCGCGCGAGGGAGACACGAGAGAGACAAGGTCTAGTAGAGTCGAGACCCTGATTGTTTGGGATGGGCTGGAAAAACGAAGCCGAGGCGGGCAGGGGCCAGGACCAGGGCAAGGTGCAGGTGCATGTGCAGCAGTTGCAGGGCCGGGGCGGGTGGAGGTTGGAGGAAAAGCAGGTGCATGTGCAGGGTGCAGTTGCAGTTTGCTGGTGCAACTGGCTGTACAGCTAGTGTGGTGGATGTGTGGGGTGGGGTGGGCTGTGGGCCAGGTGGGCATGTGGCCAAGCTGGGGGGTTCCTGCCGAGTCGGCGAAATGACACGACGAGAAGTAACGGATGAATCAACGAGGATCGTAATGGCTGCTGTCTGCTGTCGACCCGGATGGCTCGATGATCAGCAACAATACGTTATCGTATTGCTGGTTCAGTTCTGCTCCCTGGAGAGGAGGAAACAGGAACATGGACGACGACAAGACCATAATTATGGTCGATGAGACAAGACATAGAACCGAGGGACTGACTGCTCGCTCGCTCCCTTCTCTTCCCCCAATCCATGCCTTCCTTGCTCTCTTTCCCTTTGTCCGCTCTGGGCCCATGCCCGGGCCACGGCAAAAGACGGCCACATGCGCCGTTCGACGGGATCGGGATCGGGGGTTTCGCTGCTTGTTGCTACGGTTGCTGCTGGTTCTCGCGACGGGGCAAATTGGCAATTTGCTTTGCCCTGGCGTGATTTGTTCTGCACTTTATTATCAAGTGGTTTGATTATCTCAATCTGTGGCCTAACAATCAAAACAACACGACAGCGATCGGAGCCGGGGCTGCAGGTCGATGATCGCGAGGATCAAGGATGGAGGACCGGGCATCGACAAACAGAGATCGAGGACTGACTGACCTGACGGACACGGTGGGTCTAGAGACTAGATAGACCAACTGTTTAGACAGCCCTAGACTACACCTAGTCCACTGCTGGCAGCTCGCACACACGCACACACATAAACACACACGAGACATTGAAACGCCAATTATCTAGATATGGCCAGATGCGGTTCAAATCTGACACCTGCCCCTCACCTTGGGTGACGGATGAATGCTCCTCTCCTCTTGCGCCCTCCGCAAGTGGCCCAAGCTCCTTGCAGATGACCCCCCGGCGCCCCTACATGGAACATGCAGAAATGCACACAGGCACAACAGGGCAAGACACCCGATACGGAGACACAACGCATACTTGCGACGCACACTTGCAGAGATCACCAGGCCTACTGTTGTTAGTTCTGAAATCCTGATGGAGCTGCAGGGTCGGTCTATGGTGGCGAACCACTGTCGACCGTCTGCGATAACAGCCCTCCGGACATTTCAAACATTCCAGACATTTGGGCTGTCCCGGAATTCCCGCCATCCCACGTCGTCGTGCTGCATGTAGATTGCCGTGCATCTTTTGACCGCCCATGTATCTATAGAGACCGTTACTGTGCAGATTTGTTGAGGGCATCTGTGCAGCTATAGGCCAGGCTGCTGAGCGACGTGTCAACTGCTGGACCTAATATCTCTGCATTTTTCAACTGGCTGTGGTTTCCCCCCGAGCCTCGACGTCAAGCGTTGACAAATGCCTATACCCGCCTCCACTGGCCTACCATGCTAGTTGCAGCGCCACACGGGTGCTGGGCAGGTCTAGCACACAAATTCCTCTAGCGGAGCCGAGCTGTGGGCGCTTACTTCTCAACGTCGCAATATGCAGGGCTATCACATGGGGAGGCTGAGAAGGGGTCTAGAACCTGTGTCTTTGGTCTTTTCAGGCCTGTCCCAAATAGGAAGACAGCACTTCATCAGACTCCCCCGACGCATCAGATGATCTCTGATACGAGAAAGATTCCACTTCCTCGTGGCACAGCGTAAGCCACGTCGCAGCCAATACGTTGTATAAACAGATAATAGTCATCCGCGGGCGTCAGTTGTGTGAGCTGAAGATTCAGTATCATCTGGCCCCCAATGACCTAGATACGGTGTAACCACTCGGCCACAAATCTGACTGCATATGTAATACAAATCTCACATGCAGTTGCACATTTTCCCCGGGTAGAGAGAGCCAGGTCCTCTAGGTAGATAATATGGAATGACGAAACAAGCATCTATTTTTTTTTTATTTTTCCATCGCCGCCGTCTAGCAGCCCTTGAGCACCTTGGCGTCCACCACGGCGGCCTGGCCGTTCTTGACACTCTCGATGGCCTCCTTCAGCACCGCGTCGAGGTCGTTGGCGCTGTCCACCTTCGCGGCGTGAAGCTTGCCGCCCGCCGCAGCCTTTGCGATGCCCGAGTAGTCCGGCACGGGGTCGAACGAGATGTTGATCTCCTCGTTGGTCGCCGTGGAGCCCAGCCCGTTGGGGTGAACCAGCAGGAGGGAGTTGCGAGGCGCGTTCCATCCTGGTGGCAAGCGTTCACGGCGTCAGCATGCCATTCATTTCATAGTAACCATTGTGTGAGGGAAACAAGAAAAAGTTGTGTGGACGTCACTTACCCTTGTTGTTGAGCACAATAGTCAGCACGGGGATGCCGTACCTCTGCGCGATCCAGTACACCGACCCGGGGACGCTGAACAGGAACGTGCCGTCGCCGACGATCTGCACCACGAACTTGCCCTTGCCGGCGCCGCCGCTCTCCACGTCCGTCGCCAGCTTGATGCCCAGCGTGCCGCCGCCCGACCAGCCCAGCCCGCCGCCGCCGCAGTTGATCCACGACCCAGGCTCCTCGGGCTGCAGGTTGTCGTGCACGAACGCCGTGTTGGTCACCGCCTCGATCGCCCAGATCGTGTCCTTGGGGCACAGCTCCCGCAGCCTGCGGCATAGGTAGCCCGTGCCGAACTGCCCGTCGTCGGACGGCTTCGCCTTGGCCTCGATCTCCTGCAGCCGCTGTGCGTGGCTCTTCTTCAGCGCCTCGATGCGCGCGCTGGCCTCGCCGCCCGAGATCTGGGCCTTGGTGCCCTCGTTGGTCCTGAGGTACTCCGTGATCTGGTCGACCGACAGGAGGCTGTCGGCGCGGTAGCGCTGCAGGGCGTCGATGTAGAAGACGGGCATCAGCTGCTTGAGCGGGTCGCAGTCGACGTGGAAGATCCTGGCGTCGGCGCTGGGCTTGCACCCGGTCGGGATCCACGGCACGTCACAGTCCAGCACCAGGATCACGTCGGCCGACTTGATGTAGTCCTCGCGCCCGAACCGCAGGCCCAGCCACGCCGGGTGCGACGCCGGGAAGCACATGTCGCTGCCGCCCGTGTCCAGCACCCGCAGGCCGGGGACCGTGTCGGCCAGCGCCACCAGCTTCTCCGGGAACGCGTGGTTGCGCCCCGCGTAGCCCGTGATGATGAGGGGCCGCTTGGCGCCGGCGAGGGCCTCGGCGATGTCCTTGAGGCCGCGGGGCGGGAGCCCGCCAAGCTCGACGGGCTCCCAGAACTTGGGGTCGACGCTGTAGGGCTCGATGTCCTCCTCCATGACCTCGCGGGCGCCGCACAGGTAGACGGGGCCCTGGGGCGCGGAGCGGGCGAACTGCAGGGCGCGGTTGACCATCTGCTTGACGTTCTTGCCCGTCTTGAGCTCGGCCGAGTAGCGGCAGTACTGGGAGACGATGGCCTTCTGGTCGGGCACGTCCTGGACCCAGTGGATGTACTCGGTGCGCGAGCCGCGCATCTCGCCCTCGATGGTGAAGGGAGACAGACCCGCGAACAGCAGGATTGGGGCACGGCCGGTGCTGGCGTTGTGCACGGCGGCACCGAGGCCCTGCGTGCCGACATCAACGTGCACGATGACGGCCTGCGGCTTGTTGGTCAGGCGGGCGTAGCCGTCTGCCATGGACATGGCCACCATCTGGAGACAGACGTGAGCACGAGCAAGATGTAAGAAGCGATCTTTATATTTTACATACCTCGTTCGGACATGTGATGATCCGGGGGAAGTTTGCACTCTTCTCACGCTGGCCCTTGACCATGGCCTCGATGATGCTGGGGTGGTCGGACCCCAGGTTGACAAAGACATGGCTGATGCCGGCCTCCCCGAGGGACTCGAAGAAGGCGAAGGAGGTCGTGTACATGCCGGGCGGAGAGGCTGACGAGTGAAGTGCTCTGGCTGCTGGTGGTGAGTGTGTTGGTGGGGATACGAGTGAGCCTGTCAGTGTCGTTGTGGTCGTTTTTGGTATTGTTGTCACACTAGGTGAGTCTAGTGCATGTGATCGGTCCTGCCGGCTGTTGCTCACTGTGGTCCTTGTGGGCGAGGGCCTGGATATAGCAAGCGACGATGAGAGCCTCAGTTGTTGTGAGTGTGATGTAAGTGGTGTAAGTTGACAGCCGGTGGTGATGCCGTTCCGCGGGGGGTTCCTGGGGGCATAATTGCCAGAAGGGGCCGCCTCGGGGTTCGGCCGGAGGTGCAGGGCGCGAGGACTTGCTCGGGATGGAATTCCGGCATCGTGGTGGACTTGGCGGGGGCCAATGGATGCTGCTCGCAGGCGGGCCTGGCCCAGAGTGCGAGAGAGCGACGAGACGGCGGCCAGTGGCACAGAGTTTCCCCTGCACGGGCGGCTGGGGAGCGGGGTCCTGCGCAGCAGCATCTTCCGGGGGTCGGAGGGGCGGGAAGGGGGTCCTTTACTGGCCAATGCACGAGCTTGTCAACAACCTTGAAGCTCGGGGTGGGAGGGTCGCAGTAAGTTGCTGTTCGACGGGCTGTCCCGGGGTGTGGGGACGAGTATATTGGGAGAACCAGAGTATGTAGGGGTGAGGACGCGGGACTGATGGGCTAGAATCTCAATTTCTTGATGCTTAATATTAGTAAACAAGTGGAGTATGGGGAAGTTGGAATGAGAAGGAAAGGTATTTCTGCTGTGCTGTGCTGCACTGTCTATGCCGTGCAACTCAATGGCTCTCCCAGATGTTGTGATGCTGTGAGGGGTCGTCTTGTGGAGCACAAGATGAAGCTGTGTATGTGTGTTTGTGTGCGTGCGTGCGTGCGTGTGGTGTGGGTGGTCAGTCAAGTCAGTCACTCAGTCAGTCAAATCCATGGAAGTCCAATCCGTGAACGGAGGAGGAAGGAGTCTAGGGATTAACAGGAATAGCAATAGCAAAGGGAGGGATTCTTGAGGCTCGGCTTCCCCAGGTTTAAGCATGGACCAGGACCAGCCCGCGTGGAGAAGGCCCTGATAGTTACATAACGAAATCATAATAGATACTGTAGACTACTTACACGTGGACGGCCACGATGTTATCTCGTGCCGCCTACTACGGTACAATCGGTCTGTGACATGGTTCCTTACTGTCTGAATGAGAGACCTGCATGCTGCACAAGCACTTGAGGCTCGTGTGTACGCAAGCCACTCGCAGGTATGTTTCTGTCTATCCTCCCATATGTGGTGTAGACTATATGCAGTGTTTACTAGCTGTTCGTCTATCCACAATAGCCTCCACCAGAACATTAATGGCAATTGATCTATAGGGTTCATTATTTATTCTGGTCTGCACAGTAGACTTCCAGACTGCGTCCACGGATGGTGAGGGTACATGCAGCAAGTCCCCAGCTTCCCCGCATCGTTTTTTGGTCAATGGGTACGAAGGTACTTGGATACACCCCTGGTTCAGACAGCGGTCTGTCAATCTTGGAGATCTCACAATTATTACCAAACTGGGTAGGGGAGCTACCTAGGTAAATCTGCTCGGCATCTGTTCAATGGGCAGTCTTATATATCTGGTGTTCCATCTCCGTTGTCAACTACCGTTCAATTACTCTCTAGGCATCCAGCAACATAGCTACGACGACTGCCTTCCAACTCACCTGCCCGTCTGCGTGCTGTCCTTTCCACTTTTGCCCCACTCTCTCGCAGTCAAGACATGTGCGGGGAATCGGGGAATCTGCCCCTCCTCCTCCCTGCGTCCCCGGCAAGCAATCATGTGCCGCTTCTCCAAGGTTTGAGCTCTCGCTTACCGTCGGGACGCCGCAGCACCTTCCTTGATCTCGACCTCACGCGCAACCTCGTACACGAAACAGGGAG
Organism: Diaporthe citrichinensis; assembly: GCA_014872995.1. Taxonomy (NCBI): domain Eukaryota; kingdom Fungi; phylum Ascomycota; class Sordariomycetes; order Diaporthales; family Diaporthaceae; genus Diaporthe; species Diaporthe citrichinensis. The sequence continues at coordinate 26,148 of JADAZR010000092.1, read as the reverse complement.
CTCTGCTATGTACACAACAAGACTAGCTCCTTCATGCCACATGGCTGACATGGCTCACATCTAATTACGTAGAAAGCATGGCTAATGTCTTCTGGTCCTTCATCTGACCTTCACATCCAGCATGCTCCTTGACCCGATCCCGGTCTGTCTAGCTCTCACAAGAAAACAATGCTGTTACACGCGAGGAGCTCTCATGAAGCTGTCGCAATGCCAGATGCGGTGAAGATGCGGTCAGTCAATGTGAAGTATTTCCATCTATTTCAGTAACTGGTGTTCTCTGTATCACTCTTATCTTGACTTACTAGGTGCGTATGTGTGGCTGTAGCTATCACACACGGTTCGCGTAAAGTGATCACATTCCATCTGGTAATTAGTGGACATATTCAAGTCCCGCCAAAGACAAAACACAAAGACGCCAGAAGAGTTTCACCCAAAAGTGTGTACTGTAACAGCAATACAACACCACTCCAGCCATCTCACCACAGCCCACAAGCCACTCGCTTTACCCTTGGTCACGAGAGTAAGCCAATGCTACTCCTCAGTCGTCCAATCTTCATCCGGGCATCTATCAAAATTACTATGGGCCCAGTCTTCGTGCAGTGACTCAAACTACATCAAGCCTACAAGTCTCGATCAGAAGTTGTTGCGCAAGACAGGGAAAGCCACCGGCAACTTGAGTTTCTTCTGGCCATTGGGTGGACTTGTTGTGGGGTCATCTCTTCAGTGGATGCCACAGCACAGAAACGGTGGCGAGGGCTCGCGATAAAATATAATGCTCCTTAAGAGGTACTAGTCTAGAAATACTATAGATGCTTCTTGCTGTGCAACCTACAGGCACTCTCTAGCAACGCCTTATGCGACATGTGCCAGGTAAGTCTACGGTACGACAACCCGGGGACAACATGTCGATTGAACGCTATTAACAGACAACCGATTTAGTTGCTCTCCATTCATGCAACCTGAAATAGTACAGCATGTGACAGAATTCAGACATCCTCAAGTCCTGGCCAACCACTGGCAGACTCAGGATTTGCATATGTTAGTTGAGGGGCCTTCTCGGCGTCTGCACACTCTTCACCAGAGATGTAAACGTGCGTCCACATGGTTCTCCATCCTACTACGAAGTAGAACATCCACAGATGATCCCCGGCTGAATCAAATTGTGCTTACTCGTTCTCTGATGGAGAAGTTCCACTGACTCCAGCCATATTGGGACGTGCGTGGTCATCCTAGCACCCCTAACTCACATGCCATGCTCACGGCCTTCACGTTGTAGGATCCACATCTCCCTTCTCACCGCGTGGCAACCCTGGCCTGAAATGGAAGCATACGCCCACACTGAGGACCTTGTTTCAGGTGAACTTGGCACCTTCAAACAAGCCGACAGTATTCTAAAGCATAACGTTAGGCGAGCATCGCTTTCCAAGTCATTGACTTCTAATTACCGTTTGGATCCTCAGGAGAAGGCTGCTTTAGTGTGGAGGTTCCCAAGACCCATCTTTTTACGGGCAAATGCACTATATATACACAATGCGCGGCACCATCGACTCGCCCTGCACTGGTGTCAACTTTTACCCTCTTTGACAAGGACAGTTACGTCAACGTGATCACCAAAAGTCTCACATCAACTATTACGCCGCCGCTTAATCACAACATCATGAAGGTTATACAGACTGTTATCGCCCTGGCAATGGCTGCATGCTCCGCTTCGGCCCTCGCCGTTCCCGTTCCCGTTTCTGGAGGTTGGTCGCTCGTGCTTGCTTCGTTACTATGTGGACAATTCACTGACGATATCACCTAAGATCTTGTGGCTGAGCCAGGCAAGCGTGCTGAGATCGACTACATATACACGCAAAAGGAAAACAAGAGAGCAGACGTTGATTACATCTACACACAGTAGAAGACCATATAGCCATTGGGGCAGGAAGGGGTGAGAGGGAGTTGCAATATTGAGTGGAACGGTTCTGGGTGCACAATTAGTTGTATCACAATGATTCAAAAATACAGCGGAAATTCTTGACGTGGTAAAATCTGCGAGTGCTGATCTTGATGTGCAAATCACACATGCCCCGGTCTCTTGCCCTTGTATGCGAGTCGCGTTTCTCCGTACATTGTAACTTTTATAGAGGATGTACCTTTTGCGTAACCACACAACAATCATTTGGTGTTCAGTAAGCAAAATCCCAGCCGTTCTCCCCAAGGGAGTGAGATCTTCGAAGTGAGGGCAGATTGTGAGCTTGGCGGCACCGGTGGCAGAACCTGACACGACTCGATATAATGCATCTCGGACTTTGAAAAGTTTCGTGATGCCGAAATAAGGCAGCACGGTTCTCTTTTGGAAAATGGGACGAACCACGTTCCTGACACGTGTGGAATTGCATGAGAAAGACGATCTGCGTTGAGATGCCAGGAACAACCAATTTAGATTTGAGCTCCAGCCAGTTCCGGGGGTCGCGCGTGCACGAACAAAAGGTACGATTCATTTGAGAATCTGAGCGAGGCACTCAAGTAGATCATCATCCTTGGCCGGTCAACATGAATCGTGATCAATTCCAGTCAGACTTTTTTTTCCTTCGTCCTCTTTCCCGGAAACATGCTTCCTAATGTCGATGACAGCCGACCATGGGATTGGTATTGGCTTCCTAGGTTCAGACGTCCTTTCAAATCTGTATGGAGATTTTTCATGACAACCCCCTCCCCCCCGGGCCCTTTCCAAACCACCACCACATCCCGAGGGTATCCCCTGGGGGGATTTCGTGTTTGCTGACAAGGCCGACCCGAGCGAGTAGAGACCGGACATTAGCGTGCCATGCTTGAACGTAACTGTTAACGAGCAAGACCGTGTCGCTCCTGGTTTTTTATTCCTCGCGCCGTTCGGTAGTAGTCTCTCTGGGCCACTCATATACGACAGTCATGGTGGCCTTGTCTGGGCCGGTGGCGATGCTTACGCCGCTGAGGATAATCGTGGGCCACATGTCTACAACTTCTACCACTGCGACTACTTAGACATAAGGAAAACCAGTGCGAATAATCATCTATGCATGAACCGCGGCATTCAAGATGTTGGTACCAGTCGTGGCGAGGGTCTTATACTCGGCTCAGACTATCAAGTTGTGCGAGGGGTTCACTTCAATGGAACGTCACCGTCGGTTGACATTCACGAATTCACATTGGTTGATAACGGTACTGCTGCGATAATGACACAGTACCGCCCTATTCCAGCTGATCTATCTGCGTATGGTATCCCGGGTATTGGCTATATCTACGACTCTGTGTTTCAAGAACAAAGACTCTCGGATGGGGAGATTTTATTTGAATGGAGGTCATCGGACCACATTGCGTTGGCAGAGTCCAACGTGACATTCTTTGGAGGAACAGGTCAATCCCCTTGGGACTATTTCCATATCAATTCCATCCATAAGGCTGATGACGGCTCTGGCGACTATCTTGTCTCAGCGAGACACACGTCCGCAATTTATAAGATATCCGGTAGAGATGGATCCGTCAAATGGCGACTGGGAGGCTCGCACTCAGACTTCACCATCGCACCCGAGGCTTCTCTCGAGAGCGGGAAAGAAAGCTTGGGGAGATGGTTCCATTTCCAGCATGACGCCATGACCTTGTACTCTGAAGGGGAAAGCGAAGTTATTTCTCTTTTCGACAATGGACGCACCCCGCAACAAGTCCTCGATTCTCCATTCAGCCGCGGTCTGGTCATGAGACTCGATACAAACCGCCGGCTTGCCACGATAGAGGCTGAGTACTTTACCGAGGCCCGACCACAAAATTCAACGCTTGCAGGAAGCATAAGGATTCTACCTAATGGCAACAACCTGGTGGGATGGGGTAAGACGGGTTGCCTCACCGAGTACGATAGGCATATCAGGCTTGTTTTTGAAGCATGCCTGCTTGACGAAGGGCGTCCTGCTCTTTATCGTGTCCACAAGTCGGACAAATGGGTTGGTCAACCTTCAGGGAAGCCATCGATCTTTTCGTACTCGAAGGCAAGGGAAATGACAGCTGTGTATATGAGCTGGAATGGTGCCACGGAAATTCATAGTTGGAGGATCTTTGGGAGTGAAGCCGGCAGAGTCCCTGATCTCATCTGGGAAGAAGTCGTGGTCGTGCCAAAATCCGGCTTTGAAACTCTCCTGGGGCCATTACCACGGTTCCTGCACTCGGTTTATGCCGAAGCTCTCGATACTCAGGGGAATGTGATTGGCGTCAGTGAGTCGATGGAGACGTTTGTTCCCTCTGAGGTTCACGACGACTGCGATGATCTCTGGTGCAATGCGATGGTCATGGTGGATGTCGAGGAGAGCGGGCAGGCGCTGAGAGGTATTGGCCTTGGTTCTGACAATTGGCTATACTCTTCAATGCTCTTGTATATGGCAGTGTCGCTTTGCCTGGCGGCTCTCACCCTCAGATGCAGCCTGTGGCGGAGATGGCTCGGTCCTTTGTGTGCAAAGTGCTGTTGAGATTGTAAGCGATAGCTTTTGGTGCAACCGAATCAGATTTGGGAGGCTTATTTCGGCAGCTGTCATTGCTTGTAAACGTTGTATATGTCCCTGATGAAGGTGGTAGGGAATCTTTCGCTCTGCATCAGCTGCACTGTCTCTGCGGGATTTTGTGTTCTCTCAGTTTCTGATAGACTGCGTGTCTTCTACGAGGCAAGGCCACGAGTATAGTAAAAGAGCTTTCTTTGCTTATGTATTTTTATGCTATATGCCAGTGAGGGTTATCAAGCGTAGACGATACGCTAATTTAAAGCAGTTCATTCATATGTTCAGACCCGGACGACATTGTCTCAGAAAAAACAACCAAACTCATGCAGCCGACAGCCACCCCGAGCCACCTGTGTGGGCCATGATGTGACAGCTCAAAAACGACTGCCACGTTTCACACGTTTTCTTAATTATTCCAAATGCACTCATGCAGATGCGGCGTTGTAATAACAAGCAAATACCGGGCCCTGGTCTTTAGGCTGAGCGGGCGCATCCCCACTGACAGCGACGCCGATCTCGCCCTCCTTGGTGGCGTTTTGCACGGCCAGCTTGGCCATCCTCGCCTCAAGCTGCCTCGCCTGCTTCGCCGCGAAGTACTCGACCGAGTCGTACTCGTCCGTCTCCTCCTCGTCGAGCTTGCCCGAGTCCGCCTCGCTCCTCCGGTGCTTGGCGAAACGCAGCGGCGTCGACGAGGCCTTCATCTTGCGCACGAACGCCTCGCGCCGCGAGTGGTACCTCTCGGCCCGGGGGCTCCAGAAGTCGCGCGACATCTCGCCGAGCTCCGTCGCCCGCGCGAGGTTCAGGCCCTGCGGGGTGATGTCCGCGTTGGCCTTCCACGCCCCCGGGGCGTACCGCGGCCCGCTGGAGGAGGCGGAGCCGTTGAGGCTGGCGACGCTGGTCTTCTTCTTGAGGCTCGGCGTGCTGCTCCTGTTCCTGAGCGGGTTCCTGCTGGCGGTCCTGGAGCTCGGGCTGGTGTTGGGGCTGCCGCTGGGGGTGGACGGCGCCGACGAGCGCACCACGGCCTTGACGTGGTTCCTGATCCTCGTGTCGAGCAGGGCGCCGTAGCCCGGGAGAACGTGGTCCACGAGGCCGATGGATCGCGCGTCATACGCCGAGATGGGGGTCATGTCCCTCAGGATACGCCTGCCGCCCGTGGGCCCGCAGCGTCCGAAGTAGCTGATGCTGTGGTATTCGGAGCCGTGCAGTCCCAGGGCGCGATAGGCAGGGTTCAAGACGACATCCGCACCAGCCACTACTGAATCACACGCAGCAGCCAATGCAACACCGCCGGCAGCGGCATTTCCACGGATGCCGGCAATGGTGAGGATATTGCGAGAGGGGAACTCGTGCAGGAGGTAATATACCACGTCGTTGATACGGTTGATGTTGTCCCATGACTCCATGGCCGGGTCGGCTGCTGACTCGATGACGTTCAGGTGGATGCCGTTGCTGAAATAGCCGTTGCCGCCTATCATGACGACCGCAGACAGCGGATGCTGGGAGGTGTGGGTGCTGAGCACGAAGCCCAGGGCCTCGACGAGCTTGGTGCACTGGGCGGTCGACATGGCACCGTTGTAGAAGTCCGAGTACACATACGCCACACGCGACGAGCCGATCTCGTCGACGGTCGCGAAGTCGACCCAGACCTCCTGGAAGGTCCCGTGTGGGCATTTGGCCCAGGCCTGCGAGGCATTGGGGCGGGAGAGCTTGGCCACGGCGTCGTCTGTCAGCAGCCCGATCTGGCGCAGGCCAAAGACGGCAGGGACCTTGGGCCAGAGCTTGGCGTCCGTCTTCTTCTTGATGCGCCGGACGTGGGTGATCCAGATGCCGTGCTGGTCCGCGGTCTTGATGCAGACAGCTTCGTCGCGGACGGCAATGATGGCACCGGGAAGAGCATTGACGGCCGAGATCCACGAGCCCTCGTCGATGACTCCGCCATAGATGTACATTCCCTGGCCCAGGACGGAGCTCTGGCAGCCGGGCTGGGAGTCGGCGCACCGCACCCTCCTCGAGATCTCCTGGGCGCTGTGGGTTTTGATATCGAAGTCTCGCTGGCCGGCCTTGAGAAGAGGGCGGTGGTGCGTCACGCCTCCCAGGAAGGGTTTCTGAAGCCCGACGGAAAGCTCCTTGTACTGGGGCTTTGCCTTCAGGCCGGGGTGGATGGCACGGTACACAGGGCTGGGGCAGGCGCTTGATCCGGGCGTGAGCGGAGGGGTGATGGGGGCCGAGGTGTAGGCGGTTGCGTTAATCCTGTCCACGGCAGCGAGACATGCAGAGACGGCCGCTCGTGTGATAGGCCCACGGTACAGTCCCGACTTTGTCAGGCCCGGCTCGTCGATGTTGACGGGGAACTGCTCATATGCCCAGACGGGGCCGGCGTCGAGTTCGGCCTCGGCCTGGAGGACGGTGAGACCCCAATAGGGCCGGCCCTTCTCGCTCAGTGTATCTTTCTTGAGCAGTTGTGCAGGATCAGACTCAGAGCCGTCGTCGCCCATGAGCACCCAGTCGAGGGAAGACGGGCCGGCGTCGCCTGGTGGGCCTGGGTGGACGATGAGGGTCAGGTATTCCTCGTATAAGTCAGTTGGCACGCGGGAGGTCAGGAACGGGCAGATGATGAGGTCCGGCTTGGCCAGGCGGGCGGCTTCCCGCATGCTCTCGTCGGAGAGGGCATACTCGATGGTGACGGCATGGAGCTGTGAGAGGGCGAGGTATAACCTCTGGGAGAGGGAGTTGTGTGCTGTGCAGATGAAGAGGATCTTCATCTTGACCGTCCTTTGCCCGAACAGGCAGATAGATGCACAGAAAGATGCACTAGGCTGGATATTGTTGGCAAAAAAGGGTATCAAGTGCCAAGGAGCAGCAACAGATGGTCGGACGAGCAGAGGGCAGTGAAACCAGAGAGACCTGTCTGTCTCATATGTACACACGAGAATATGTACGGGAATATGTACAGCTGCTGTAGGGCAGGGTCGCACGGCGGAAGGAGGGGGGCAGCATGTATAAATCTGCCCCGTGTGGAGCGTGGGTGCCCTCTCTCCCGGAGCCTGTGTGGGTGGTGGGTGTGGGTGTGTGTATGTGCGTGAGTCGCGACTCGCAAGCGACGACAAACCTCATCGCACCGCAATCACCCAACGCAACCCGCCTCGGTCCTTGACCCCTGTGCGGCCCCTGGTGGCCCCTCCGTCCTTGCATGGCGGGCCACCTTCTTGCATCTGCAAGCCCAGCAGGCCAGCAGGCCAGGAGGAGGCGACAGCAGGAGCGCAGGAAACGGCGCGAAGAGGGAAATGCGTGGTTCGTGGGCGGGCCGGCCGTTCATGTGCGCGAGCCAGCGAGTGTCTGTGCAGACAGGACATCGAAAGGCTAACCCAACCGGCCAGCTACTACGGTAGAAAAGTCAATGTACTGTACGTACAAGCATCCGGGGCCATCTGGACTAGCCATGTCCCTCTCCCGAGGTCGCATGAGATCACACGCATCAAATCTTGGATCGCAAAGACGGTACATACCGACCGCAGGGTTGACAGATGAGATGGATGGATGGATGCTCAGCTCAGTTCTCGGGCCTGGGAGGGGCAGCCAACCGTGACGAGTATCACTGGCGCCATCGTGCAGCTCGCGAATCCGTCGAGATCCCATGAGGGTGTCGTGCTACCGACCCAGGGCACAGCTGGTGGTCGCACAAGGCAACGGTTGGCCGCAGTGGAGAGAGGCGCAAACATGGGCGCGAGTCTGAAGTTGGGCACTTTTGGACCGATGTGCAGGAAGCCCACGGAAGAGTCTGGGGGATCTTCGGATCTTCGTAAAAAGGGGCTGTTCTATTACCTATAACGGCCTAGGTTCGGCCCTGGGACGGACGGCCTAGGACTGCCGCAGCGTGCTAGCAGCAGCAGTCCACATTACGGAGTACGGAGTACAAGTAGGGCTATCTCGCTTGCCCGCCCGCTCTGGGAAAACCTGAGCATACCGCATTTGCATGCAGACACACATCCCGGGCTTCCGACCTGCATCTTCGCCGCTCATCCTGCGTCTCGTCCTGCGCGGTGCTGCCGCTGCCAGCCAACACTCGCAGGCCGCGCTCGGGGCGCTTATACAAATGGAGACTCCCACGCTGCAAGTCGTCCTCACACGAGCCCCAATCAAGGCTGCTCTCAGGACAAGCTCGACTACTTGTACAGTCGTTATCTGCTGCCTGCGTCAGACCGACGGGGTCTCCCCGCCTCCGATGTGGGCTCGTATGTGGATGTCTGGACCCGCGACGTTGAGCACCAAGTCCCACCTTTCCCACGTTCTCCATCGGCGACCCAAAACCACCTCAGCCTCATCACTGGGTCCCTCGTTTGGGTCCTCTTGGGACTGCGCCGACTCATGATCCTTCGTACTACGTAAATTGAGCATTAGACAGAGGCATATCTGCCTCGACCCCGGCGATAATACGGGGAGTCGAGCCAATGCCAGACCCTCGATGCCCAGGCAATCCTCGCCAAGGTCCCGGGGTGAGCAAGGTTCTTTTCTTTGTTTCCACTTGCGCAAAGATGGGGAGACGACCAAAATAAGCGCAAAGCAAGAGCAGCAGCAGCCCTGCGGTTTTCTGTCTGTCTGTCTGTCTGTCTGTGCCTGTTTCTCCGTCCGTCCGTCCGTCTGTCTGGTTCCTGGTCGAAGCTCGAAGCTCGGAGCTCGAAGCTCGACGGCTCGACGCCCCCCTCCAGATCGATCTACCCGACCTATGGGTGCCCTAGACTATCTAGCCGGACCACGGACGCCTCACTAGCGGTCACAGGGCCGCAACACAAGACCATAAGACGAACTTTTGCTATTTGATGTGTTTGGCCCAAGGGACCGGGAGTCTCTGTGCGCGCGGTCCGGCTCCTTGCTCGGTTGGGCGCTAGCATTCCATTCCGTCTCTGGTCGGCAATCCCATAAGCTCGGGTTTTTACCCCCGTTTATGAACCTTCTCCAGGAACCACAACTTCGGGTATGCCATGTGGGAGTGCTGGGAGCCAGGTGTCCAACAACCTTCTTGGTAGGCAGGCTTTCCGACACTGGGCGAGTCAGTGCGCAACCAAGGCCAATCTGCCCTGGCGACCTGGGGGCCCTGGAAACACGTTGGCATCCGTCGCCCCCCCCCCCCCGTATCGTTGTCGCCCTCGAGGTCGCCCCTCATCAATCTAGAGCTTGGACATCGACTGCCCACAATGCCGAGCCCACACGTGCAGCTTGGTCTTCCGTGCGACGTCCCTGGGGGAGCGGATCCTGCTGGCGGTCCTTTGCCCTTCATCAGGACCGTCATCCGGTATCATGCACACGTGGATGAAGCTATACATGCATAAAAACTCGCGGAACTGCCCTTTTCAAGCTCGCACGCCCGCCCTTGCTCTGGTCCACCTGGAGCCTGGCCCATCTAGATAGAGTCTGGCCCATCTTGGAGCTCATCGCGTACTGCACATCACAAAACTAGGTGATTACGAAGAGTCCGATCGCAGGGGAGGCAGATGGGCGATCCAGTCACTGGAGACTGGTACGGTCCGTCACTGTTACACGGTAGCAAGTGCAAGCCATTGTCCCCCGTCGTCCGATGGTTATTGGCGAATGCTACTTCGACCCGGCGTGAACAACGCACAGATGCTGCACCTCTTGTCGTCCTTTCAGGGGCCGCCCTCTCACCGTCTGTGCATTGCATGACGTTTGTTTCCCTCGGTGCAACTTGAGCAGGACTGGGATGGTATGCGACGACCTGTCAGTCCGCCATCATGCTTGTCAAGATCGGAGTGTAGGGCAGCATTCAAGGCAACCTTGGGTGCCTGGTTCCGTTCCGCGCCTGTAGCGGTAAGTCGGACTGCAGGAAGCGTCCCCGCGATTAGATTTTGCTGCTCATCTTGTTCAAGGTTTGCGTATTCGTCAAAGAGCAATTCCGCATAATAATGGCATCTGCAGGGAACTCGCTGTTTCTGCAGTTTTCTCACCAATCCAGGTGGGAGTTCATGGGACATCGCGTGAATACTAAGCCAATAGCATAACCGCTCACATTGAAGCTGACCAATTGGCTGCCACTCTGAAGTGCGCTTCGTATAAATGACCTACATGCAAAGAGCGCCACTCGGAACAAGTCACACTGAGGGCACTTTGATAGACCCTGATTACTGCCTAGACAGAGCTTGGCCCAGTCTTCAGCGTTTGTGAGTATTCTGCTGTATTGTACTGACTACAAATGCATTTATACGCATGAAACTATGTACGTTGGTTGAACTTAGGTTGATGCCGTCTCTTTCCGAGACAACGTGGGTGCGTCTGCCGCCATTTCAACTTCCCGGCCTCAGCCTTTACTTCATGTTCCGGAGCAGGTACTTGACGCCCTCGTACGACTCTTGCCCAGTGGGAAGAATCTGGGCCGCCGGCAGGACAAATCCGTTGCGACCGGTGTCACGCAGTTCCACAGTAAAGACGTAGTCGGCATCAGTCACATCATTGACATAGTCCACGCTCGAGCCGGTGGCCTGGTAGATGGTCGTGCAGATGGGGCCATAGGTGTACTGCGTGCCGTAGAGCGAGGCAATGGCCTTGGAGGCACCGCTGGCCAGAGACTGCAGCTCATTGTTGTTGGTGGCAGTGGCGGAACAGCTGTATCCATACGGCGTCATGAACAGCTGCGAGTACGAGTGCCAGTCGATGTAGAGCTTCACTCCCTGTTGGGCCTTGATCGCGTTGATCTTGTCCCTCAGGGACTTGTTCTCGGGGGCGTCACCAGCCGCAAGGCCCTTGAAGTCCTCAGCGCATGGGTTGGTCGAGGCGCCACCAGCGACGTTCCACTGGTAGGGCCAGTTGCGGTTGATATCGTGGCCAAGGCAGGTGCTCCCCGAGGTCGACTGCCTGTTCTTGCGCCACAAGCGATCGGTCTGCGTGTAGATGAAGCCTGTAGCATGTTAGCAACAAATTCACTGGCAGTGAACAGCGAGCTCTGGGTGAAAAGCCTACCATCAGGGTTGACGACCGGGAAGAGGTAGAAGTCGTATTTGTCGACAAACGTCTTGGTCTCGGCGTCGGTGGCGTAGTTACTCAGGAGGATGTTGGCAAAATATTCAACGGTCTTTATGCGCGGTAAGTGGAACGTTCTTCAAGACACGAGATTGACAGGGAAGCTGACGTACCAAGGTGGTGATCCACTCCCGGGCGTGCACAGTGCCGTGGAATATGACAGCGGGCTTCGTATTCTTGCCTGCACTTCCGTAGATGTGGATGCCGGTGATGGCGTTCCCCTGAAGCGAGTTGCCCGAGGTGACGATTTCCGAGTTGGCAGGGTATTGCGCCTGGAGACCGTTGAGAAACGACAAGTGGTCTGCATAGGTGTGGTATGCTGTGAACCACGTCGAGTTGATGGCGGCGGCAGCTCTGTCCAGCAGCACGTCGGTGGCGGGCTCCTGCTCGGCCGCAATGGAAGCACCAAGATCCTCGTGCATCACCTCGATGCCTTCGATGCCGGCAACCTCTGCATTGAACGCCTGCAACTTCTCAGGGGACACGACAATGTCGGCAAAAGCTCCAGCCTTATTGGGGGCCTTCCAAGTGTCTAGCCCCAACTTATCAACGATCTCGGTGACCTTGGACGCGTCAAGGCCGACGGGCACACGGAAGACTTGGTACCCATCGTAGGAAACCTGCCGAGGTTGAATGTTGTAAGGGCTGGCGGTGGCCAGTGAGAGGGCAGAAAGAAGGAGCGTGAGGGACTTCATCTTGGGCCCAGATGTCTTCAGTCGGCGACTCGATTCAAACCTCTCCCAGTTGCTATCAGTTAAGAGATGCTGGACGGCCCTGTACAATGAAGACGCAGCCGATTGAGTATGAGGCAGAGAGAGTGAGCCAAGGCCAGTCGAAGGTGTGTCGTCCAGACAAGCTTCTTTATAAAAAAGGAGGGAGGGTAGGGCCTGCTGTTTATAGATCTAGTGTATTGCAGATATTGGGTCCATTGCTCAGGTGTGTGTGCCACTGAGGGGAGGTATTGGATGTGGTTGTTGATTGCCCATGTCACGCGTGCCGAGCTGCCTCTCTTGCGCCTGGCGCACTGCCATACTGAACTCTAAGTTTATGGTTAAGTTTCCCATTGAGACCTTCCTCTTTTGGCCTTGGTCGTTTGGCCTCGGGGCATTTCGACCACCTATCCCGTCGTCATCTGGGCCGCCCCGGCTAATCATCAGCAGGGATCTGAGCAGGTACGGGGTGCAGTCCATGGCCTTGGTCAACTGCGACAGTGCCAGACGGAGCTCTTGAAAAGGACTTCAGGAGACAGTGGATTTCAGGCTGTTCAACAAGTGTCTTTCCCAAAGATGTCTGCTTGCTTCCGTTGCACTCCAGCCCCTCTGTTTGTCTGTGGGTGGATGCTTGGTTCATGCTCGTCTGCTCATGTGAGATTGGAGACAGAGCTTGGCTTACGGTGGCGCTTGCCAAGAGAAACCGAGTGCCCTCAACCGGCAGAAGGCTCGGCACACGATGTGACCCCCAGCTAGGGACCTGCCGAAAGGATGAACGCCAAGCTCGTGGGCAATGCAGGGTGCTGTTCGTGATAAGAAGGTTGGGACCTTCCACGAGAAATTCTACCAGGTGCCAGGGTGGTGTATTCATCAAGTGATATCATGATCGCTCTATGCGCCTGTTCTCCGGAGCCAATAGGATGGCCGACACTGAGGAGTCGACCTGCCGATTCGGGCTGGTTGAGGTGAATATGGCACGGTCGCACTGGAAGCACGACATGTACTTGTAAAACCTGTCTCAACCAAACTTCCTAGGAGGGAAGGCAGACAGCTCAAGTGACATCGTGAAGAGGGATAAGATGGACTCTCAAGGGAGGCCATGGCAAACGAGGCTGCAGAGGACTTTGCTGTGGTGTAAGCAGCGTCATAAGTTGACTCCAAGCTCAGGGCGGGGGAACCTGAGAACGCCGGGCGATCAATTCACTAGACCGCCCTAACAAACGGGATATTTGGGAACGGGATGGAATGAGTGATATTACTATACACTGCATATTCTGGCCAGCTTCTCTCCATACAGAAGCAAGATACTTTCATGAACGTGGATCAACTGGACACTTGACTGTCTACTGTCACAACTGACGCCTGGCGGATAGATTTTGTCGGCAGGGGTGTTATTCCCTCTGTCCGACATGCTTATTGCGAAGTGCACAAAGTAAGTTGGTTTCTTCATGGGGAGGTGTCCGGGACCAACGAGCCTTTGCATATCGACTTCTCGTAATGTGCATCTCAAGAGTGATGTCCGGTTTCTACTCTATACACTGGAAAAGGTCTTCGAGAAGTGCCGAGTATAGCAAACGGCGGGCTAGTCGCGTTGGCCAAAGTCCAAATCCCCTTTACCTTCCCTGTTCAGAATGGAAGAATGTCACCTTGAAGCAAAACTGCCACTACCTTCTGCCCTCGTCCTGCAATGTTGCGGGAAATTTGCTCTTTCCCCTGACATGGGAACATTGTGTGTGGTTTTGCCAGGTCCAAAACTGGTGAGAATTCGTATTTGATTTGTAGTACACAAATACATCTGCGGATAGTCCACTATTCTGGGATATGGTTATCCGGGAAGCCAGTTACTCACACCGCCTCCTATATAACTCTACCTATCCCTAATCAACCACTAGTTGAGAGAGCACATCCCATGCATGCAGGCGGAGGTGGCATACCTAGACACTTCTGATCACTTATCTGGTGAAATGCATTACTCGTTTCAAATTCATATTTGCTGGATACTTTGTTTTGCTTTTCCTTTTGTGGGGCACATTGAGGTCGCCTTGTTGTCACACAAAATCAAATCGTACGCTAAAAACAGTTCGCAGACATTCCGTCCTTTCCGGACCGAGACCCATGGATGCGGTTTCGAATTTTCTGGATGTCATAAAATTCCTCAATTCAGAGCCCAGAATGAGTTGTGCCCAACGCCCGTTGTAGATACCTCAGGGCATTGGCCCATGTGTCTATTCGACCGCCACATTTCCGGACGTTAATCCCGTCACTCTGGGTTAAAGGACTAGATCAGTTGCTAATACAGTCCATGTATGCATAGCTTGACCACATTGGAGAAGCAAATCAGGCTGGCTTGAGGCTACTATTCATCCAGGAGCATCGGGATATTGCAGCTGTCCCTCGTTACTGATCTGCAATGACACGACACGATGCCAGGAGTACCCACGAAGCCGGTTGCTTATCGCCGACCGAATTGGCTTTGATGATAGCTGGCCTTCAACCATTTCTCACGGCAACAGGTAAATCATGGAAGAGGTTTGGCGTTGATATGTTCTGTTTCCTCGGAATTAATCCGGTCGTAATGAAGGACCGTACATGAGGCGTGGGAACATGTGCTTTGAATACAAGTACGGCTGACGGGGATGTTGCCATTCCGGCAGTGTGGTAGCATCTATACAGGCTCCCTGAGACAGCATTGTGGGCCTTTTTGCGGCCTTCTATCTAATTGCTCAATCACCTTCGGCCCTCGTTTCATTAGAGGGTTGTCTACTTGCTCGTATCGTGCAATCTAGGACTCGTTTCACTCCTTTATTCCGTATTTAAAAGGCTCTTTTTGTGTGACAATCGAGCTGGTGGGGACGGACGACCAGATCACCAAGAACAACTACGTCCACCACACTGCCGGTCGCTCTACAGCTCTATCGGGTAGCACCCTTTTCCACGCGGTCAACAGCGTCTGTGAGTGGCTCCCAAAGCAAATGAATCATTCCGGCCTGCCTTCGATGACTGTCGCTGGTCCGATCATTTATACAATTGAATAATAGCTTATCATGAACCGTGAAGGGGAGGACAACAATGGCCATGCGATCGAGGGTGACATAAATGGCCAGGGCTTGTTTGAGGGTTACGTCTCCAAAGACATGAAGCAAACTGTCGTGGATGATTTCAAGGGCCATCTGTTCTCGGTTGGCTCAACTTCCGCAAGTGGCCATGGAGACAAGATCATCCCTTTACCCAAGTTCTACGCAAGAAGCGCCTTTTCATGCCAACAAATTACTGACTGCCGGTTCTGAAGGCTTCGAGTAATTACTGCAAGCTCTACCTGGGCCGCAACTGCGTGGAGAACATCATCACCGACTCCGGCGAGTTCTCCAAAGATGACACCAGTTTCTTCTCAAATTTCACTGGCCTGACGGTCGCTTCCGCGGACAGCCCTTCGAAAATCCAGGGCACCGTACCAAGTAGTGCTGGCTTCGGAAAGCTGAGCTGATTCTTAACCAAAACTGTACAGGTTCCATTCAGGACCAGTCTTGTTCTGGGGAAAATGGCGAGGTTGAGATTCGCCCATCTTGGCACGATTTTGACTTGTACATATTCCTCTGGTGCTGGCCATGAAGTCTGGCCTAGTCTTCGTAAATAGCCTTTTCGGGTCGTCTTTACAGATTTGAAACATATCGCTGTTGCGTCCATTATTTTATGTATCTTGTGCATATAATTGTATGATATTGTATGGTCATAGTACGCTGACACTGTAATCTTGCTCTGACCTGACTTTCACTCATCCAGACATCGCTCGAGCCAGGAGCTCCCCAGGGTGTGCTCTCAACGCCCAAAGACATTGTTGCATTGTGTGTCGCACGTGGCTGGAACTCAACGTCCAGCGTCAGTTCCAATACAGCCTTCTTGGTATTTCTCGACTAACCAATCACTACCACGGCCGAGAATCAGAGACCCCCGGGCCGTGATCTTGATTTGACATTTGTATGCGGAACGTTGCTTCGGGCCCATGCGGGCTGGACCACATACTATATAGTCCAACGAACGGCGCCCAGATAGTGCTTGCTCTAAAGGCGCCAGTAAGTGGCCCATGTCACTGGCCCAGGCACACATCGTACGACTTGGTGGTCTAGCTCCTCTCAGTGCCGCTTTCCCAGGAACTTGGGATGCGCTATTGTAGCCCGCCACTGATTCCGTGCACCGACCTGTGGACCATGGAAGGGCCCGAGCATGCGGCCCGCTCGCTGAAGATCTCGCGGATGAAGATCAGACCTAGGACCACCTGGAAAACACGCCTCTCTTCCGGCGCTAGTCTCGTGGTCAGCGTCAACGGGTTGTTCGAACGCTAGGGGTTCCCGTCAAAGAAACAGAAGCGATCTATTCTAGATGTAGCATCTACTTTCAACTCCCTTCAGTCTGATGTGGGCAGATAGATGCTTATCTGACATGACAAGCGCGTACAGCACTCATTTGAAAGAGCTTTGTGCGCTCATCGCATGGGACGTGCGGAGCATTTATACAAATACTGCAGCCTCTCGCCATTCAGTGCTTCAGTCCTGTCGTTGTAGTCCTGAGTCCACTCGCTTCACCCTATTCTGAAAATACATCTGACGCTATCTCGCCACAATGCCTTCACTCAAATCCCTTCTCATGACTTCAGTAGTCGCCACCACCACTTTCTCCATGCCATTTTCCCTACCAAGCGCCATATCCAACCTGATCCCAGGCGTCTCGGGTGGCGATTTCACAGGTGACACTCAGAACGGGCTTTCCGGGGCCTGCAAGCCCATGACCATCATCTTTGCTCGCGGCTCTGGCGAGACCGGGAACGTCGGCACCGCCACGGGCCCTCCCTTCTTCCAGGCGGTGGCGAAACGAGTTGGCGCGGCAAACCTTGCGGTACAAGGCGTGGAATACGGGGCCGCCTTCTTGAGTGTGTTGAGCGGCGGCGACGCAGCTGGTAGTGCCAAGATGTAGGTCCTCCTCTATCCCTGGGCAGATACTCGTGTGGAGACATCCACTTGTGCCGAGGGCCATCACTTGACTTTGGCACTACATCACCTCCAAAGGGACAACGGCTAACTGAAAGGTAAAATATCAGGGCTGAACTCGCTCAGCAGGCGCTGTCCAAGTGCCCCGACACCAAGGTTGTCCTGTCAGGCTATAGCCAGGGCGGACAACTCGTCCACAACGCGGCCAAGCTGCTGCCGGCCGACAAGGCACAGAAAATCGCGGCTGCTGTCACGTTTGGGGATCCAGGTAAGTAAATATCCCTCTTTATTGCTCTTTCAATGCATATCCCTGTTGTCAATCAATTAGCAGGCAGGCTTGCTGACCTTGAGACCCCTCAAGACAACGGCCAGTCCTTTGCCAACATTCCCGCTGGAAACGGCAAGATCTACTGTCATCCCCTAGACAACATCTGCCAGAACGGTGTCATAATCACGGCGTTTCATTACTCATATTCAACGCAATATGTACCTGCGGCTGCAGACTTTGTGGCGTCAAAGTTGTCATAAAAGTAAGAGACTTGTGTGGTGTGGCGGCAGCCCTGGAGTAGGATAGGAAGGCCGCGCAGAGTCTAATTAGTTTCTCTGGCTGGGGGTTGCCATTGCGGTGAAGCGCTGAGCTCACTTGCAACCGAGACGGTGTTGACCAGGGGAACCGGGTGTCAACAATATGCGAATTACACAGCCTTGATGAGAAAACAAAGAGACATTCTCATTGACCATTGGACCTACACTTGGCCGAAATCCGTGTGGAATGTATGCCCAACCCAATCGAGCGTAGGGATCTTGAACAATAGAAACCTGGAATTTTGCACCTATGCCAGCCATCCAGTGCCCCAATAGCGCGCTCGCACATTCCTCACCCTCTGCCCACAACTCTATGTCGTGGTATTTCAACTCAACACAGCACCTCTCGCACTCCAGCCAGGCCCCAACACGGCTTGCTTCTGCCTTTCTCATTTACAGCATCAAGTCGTCTTCTTCGTTATCGTTTCCGTCGTTTCCATCAGATCGTCGTGAGGCAGTCCTCCGCATCTTTGCGCACAGCGCCTCCGAGTCGGAGCGCGCCCGCCTTTGTTTGATGCTCCGATGAGACCCCGTGCCGTCCGAGACAGCTCTTCTCGCGGCTGTCAGAGGGAAATGGTGACTAGGCTCGAGGAAGGAGAACCCTAGGCCCTCGAACATGTGACCAGAGGTTCCTCAGCCCCAGCCAAGCATCTCGAGCGTGCTCTTTGTCTCGAGGCCGCTCAGTCCCGCAACCCCCAAGGCCCGGACCTGGGTGCCACGCCTCAGGCGCTGCAGTCCCACGGCGACCTTCCAGCCGTCCTCCTCGCCGATGACAAACATGTACCTCTTGCCCTCCTGGTCTCGGATCGTCGCTCGGAGGAGATGGAGCCCCTTGGCCTTCCAGTCCCCAGTCTGTGCCGTGCTGTTAGTCACGCGGGTCGAGCCGGACGTAACGCTGGAGGCGTCGTCGTTGTAGCCCGAAGAGGCGGGCAGATTCGAAGCAGCAAACTTGGACGCGCAGTCGCCGAGGCGGCAGGAGTCCTTGCACGAGCGCAGCACGTTGGCGAGGTAGGCATCCGCCTCGTCGCCCGACAGCGATTTTGGCGCGCCCCTCTCCGCAGCACGGAGCCTGGCTCCTCCTCCCACCACCTTGGCAAAGAAAGCAGTACTGATGTGATTCGCACTCAAAGCAGGATTGGACGAGGATTTCGAACCGGTCGGGGATGGAGAATTCGCAGCAATCGCACCAGTCAAAAAGTGCACGGGACACCATACCTCTACCATCTTGAGGGTCCATGCCTTGACATCCCACTCGCGCTGGGCAACGCCGCGGATGTCGTCGTCGATGAACAGGCCCTCTGTAGTTATCCGGAGGATGAGGCCATCCGTCACGGTGCCGACCCCAGAGATGAGCTGGGAGGCCGGAGTCTTGGCGAACTGGTTCATGAAGCAGTAGACCGCCTTGATGACGATCTTGTCAGGGTCCTTGGTTGAATAGGGACCGCGGACAGACGGCGGCGGCGACGTACGCGCCGTCGACTGGGACGGAGCCCACGAAGACTCGGACATGTCGGACTTGGACGCGCGGCGGGCCGGGCGCTTCGGCTGGTCGTACGGCCGGTAGGAGTAGGCGTCGGAGTCGTCGCCGACAAATGTTTTTGCTGTTGGGGGAGGGGGCTTTTTAGTAGGGGATGATGGCGTGGGAGGTTTGCCGTTGGGCCAGGGGCTTGTCTTCTCGCCAACGCCCGAGTAGGCGTAGGACGATGTGCTGCGAGCCTGGCTGCCAGCCTCCTCCCTCCGCCTCCTGTCCTCTTCGAGCTTCTTGCGCCGCTCTTCCCGTTCCCTCGCGAGGCGTTCCCTGAGCTCCTTCTCGCGAGCGTCCCTCTGCTCCTTCTCCCTGCGCTCCTTGTCCTCTTTCTCCTTGGCCTCCTTGTCTCTTGCCGCCTGCTCCTGGGCTAGCTTGTCTTTGGCCTCCTGTTCTCGACGCAGCCTCTCTGCCTCTCGTTGCGCTCGCTCTCGTGCTTCCTTCTCCCTAAGCTCCTTGAGCCTTTGAGCGGCTTCGGCGCGGCGCTTCTCCTCAGCCTCCTTGGCCTTGCGCTCCTCCTCCTTGCGGCGGACCTCGTCCCTCGCTTTCTGCCATGAATTCTTGGGTGTCTCTGCCTGTGGTTTAGTTGACGCGGGCTGAGGGGGTGGTTGGGGCGGTCGCTGATACGAGCCATTGGACTGTTTCGCACTGGGTTTCGACCCACCTGGTGGAGGCGGGGGGGAGTGGGCATCCGGATGTGGGCCGGTGCCGGGGGGAGACCCGTGATGAGCGCTGTGGGGGCTGGATCCAGCACTACTGAAGCCACCACCACCGGGCATCGAAGATCCACCGGAATAGAAACCCCCTCCCCCTCCCGCTCCGTCGCGTCCGGTGCCGTCAGTGGATTGCCGGCCGAGAGACCATGCTCCGAGACCGACTGCTATGACAAGCAGGAGCATGCCGGCGTTGCCCATGCCCTGGAAGTTGGCCCACCATGCCTGGAAGGCAGGTGCCATGCTCTGGCCGAGAACGACCATGATGAGGGCCGAGGCGAAGCCGGCGATGAAGCTATTCGTATTTGTGCGCAGCGAGGGCAGGTAGAGGAAGCCGGAGCCGGCCGAGTGCTCGGGTATGATGAAGACATCGTACTTGCCGGGCGGCAGGCCCGACCCAGAACCAGAAGTCGTCTTTGGCGACTCACCGTGAGGCGGCGGCGGCGGGGGCGGCGGCGGGCCGCTCATCTTGTTGGACAGGTCGTGGATGGACTGAAGGGTATCGCGGAACGGTGCGGCAAGACGAACGCCGTGGGCCCGGGCAGGAAGCCTGGGAAAGCAACAGCGCTATGTTTGTTGTCGGAATCAAAGTCTAGTGGTATCTCGAAAAAGCCATTGGAAAGCAGACGCTCGAGTCGCTCAGACGTGCACTGGTTGCGGAAGACAGCGGTCAGCATCATCCAAATACCTGTTCGCAGCAAGCAGGTTCGCGTGCAATGGAAAAGGGCCACCAGCTCGAGGTTCAAGGAAGGTAAGGAAAAGGACACGGCTGGGCAGGTGGTGGGCGCAAATACAGTGGTTCTGACTCACCAGAAAGAAGAGATGTGAAGCAAGCACAAACAAACGCCGGCCTATGCAGAAGTCTGAGGAAGAAGACCCTTGGAATGGTTTTTCGAAGAACCGACCAGGAGGGGGCAGTCCCTAGTCTACTCGGTCCAGACAGGTCGGGCAGGGTGGTCAGGCAGGCAAGCAGAAGCTAGAGGCTGCTGCTCAAGAAGTGAGGTTGGGATGGACCATGTAAGGCGCCAGGTGGTGGTGGTGCCCTTGGGTCGAGTTCGAGAACTAGTTCGAGGACGAGGTCGAGGACAACAAGGTCGAGGATGACAAGGTCAGGCGAAGCTCAAGTGGGCGGTCGAGTTTGGATGGCAGGTAATCCGTAGACGGCGGGTGGACAGGAACGGGGAGGACCCTGTGGGAGCTGGGAGCTGGGAGCTGGCAGGGGCGGGAATCGAGCAGTCCCTCGGGAGACAGACCAGGCTGCAGGCGTTGTATGGACTGTGCGACTGCAATAGTAGTCTAGTCCGCCCCAGCACGAGACTGATGCTTGCTGTGATCTTATTTATTGATTATCCCGGGCCCGTTTGTCGTTTGTGGTGTGGTGTCATGTCCAATTGCATTGACGGGCCAGGCGTGTGTGTTTACTTGGGGGACCAAAAGATTTCGTGGAGGGTGGGGGAGAAAATCAACAGGGGGGTTCCCGGATCGCCTGGCCCGTCCTGGGCACCTGCACTTTTGCTAGGGTTTTTTTCACGGTATATGTCTATCTCTTGCTCATCTTATTACCATGCGTGTTTGTTTATGCTGCTTCTTGTTGTCAATATTGTTCTTTCTTCTTCTCTTCTCTCGCTCTCTCAACGGGTTTTTGAAGTCATAGACGCCGTTGTGATGGCATTTATCTCACCGTAACGATCATCCGGAGGGAGCTGCTTTTTTCTTCAGCACTTGAGAACAGACACGACACAAAGGCTAGAAGTAGACTAGCCCGCGCTTGTCCCCAGCCTCTCTTTTGCTGGCAGCCGCCAATCACTGCACGGTCGATGGGACGGATAAATCCATTTGCTGAACCACATCTGCTCCAGTCTCCTGCTTCTAAGCCATGCTGCCCACAGGACCGTCTCCTTGTCTCCACTGTGACAGGCTGCACGCTGCAGCCTGTAGTCTAATCTACAGTATTACCTACTCACCTGGGAATAAGTATACGTGTACCGAGGCACAGTCTGTCCCAAATCCAATCTCGCGTGGGGTTGCAACCGTAACCGCAGGCCGACTTGTCATATCAGCCACGGTCTGCAAGCCTGCCTGTCAAAGACCCAAGGCTCATCAAACGCAGAGAACGCATATCAAGACTCCTGACTGCAGCAGCCAGACGGCCCAATACGGCCATTGGGCGTCAATTGATGCAAGTCTACGCCGGTCCAGTCCAATCAGATGGGCAAGACAGTAACAACACTGCAACACCACTACGATATGTGCATTATTTGTATAACACCAGATGAGGGGATGGGGAAACCCACCAAGCACAGCGCAGCACACCATCATCTCAGGCAAGCAAAGTGCCCGTCACCTGCAGAAATCTGCTGCGTTCCCGCCGTCTCTGCCACAGTAGCGCGAACCGTTGACGGAGCAACACCGTCGCACAAACCACGGCTGGTTCCTTCCAACGGTTTGTACCATCCAGGATCATCCCCCGACCAATCGCTTAGCTGCTATGACGTACGGACGTATTTGCAAGTTCGGTACGTACCTGCCATGCAGCCGCTGCCTGTGAAGGCAGCATCACACCGGCCATCTCGACTTCTGAATTGTCTGCCTGGCCTGATCTGAATGCTGGATTTTGTATCCTAATCCCAATGTGTTGTCCCTCACTGCGTCCTGATGACCCAGCCAGGACAGTCGAGGAGAGTGGGATGACGGTCTTCGTCTTGGCGACAGACCGTTGCTCCTGTTACATCCCGCCCAGTGGTATCTGGGCGGTAGTCCACCCAGACGCGTGCATATTACATGTGAACGTACTGTGACGGTGGTAGCAGCCGTTGGAGGATGCCAGACCGTCGGCGGGAGACGGGAGGCGGCAAGCGAACAGGGCTGCATGCAGGCTTTGACTGATCAGCCTGGCCCGCCTGCGTTGTGTCTCATCATCTGCATGGCATAGCATCGCATCGCATCGCGCCGACGAACTCTCCGCACAGACACATTCTTATCTGTCCCGTCCTCACCCTGACTGCTGATGGAGCTGTCCACCTAATGGTAAGCAACGAGGCACGTAGCGGGACAACACCAAGGCCATAGGCTTTTGTAGATGGGGACATGAAGGAGGGAGTAGTAGTGCAGTAGAGGCAGCAGATCATTGTAACCATTTGGCTTCCCAGGGCCACACCATAGACTATCTCCTATGGAAACCATTCTTCAATACAGATGCCAATTGCTTGGTAGACTATGCAGTATACTACTATCCCTGAGAGAATCCGCTCAACTGCTCCTTGACGAGCCTAAAACCCAAAGCAGCTCGCCCAGACTCCGTACACCTAGCCCGTCCACCGTCATTGCCATTATTGTCATGATTTGCTTTGCTACAGCCGCGATCATCGCACCGGAAGAGAAATCCCCGGTCCGCATGCACACGGACAGGATCTCCAAACCGCCGTAGCGGCTTACTTGCCCAGCTTCCGTGCCTTGCTGTTCGCCACCTTCATCTTGGCCTCGAGCCGGTCGGCGTCTTTATCCATCTGGTCCAGCATCTCGTTCTGCACCTCGACCTCGCCCTTGATCGCGAGCCCCATCTCTTTCTGCCGCCGGATGATCTTGGCCAGCTCCTCCACGTCCTGGTCCTGCTCCTGCATCTGCTGCCGCTGGAGCTGCACCACCCCGACGTTGTCCAGCTCCCTAGTCCTCTCCGTCTCGGGCAGCGGCGCCCCCAGCACCCTGCCGCCCATCCTCGCCCTCGACGACGACTCGCCCGCGCCCGAGAGCAGCGTCGCCTTGTCGCCAGAGCTAGGCGCGCCCTCCCTAGCGCCGCGCGCCGAGGCGAGGCTGGAGCTCAGCTTGTCGAGGCCGTCCCTCTCGGCGCGGGCGGCGGCCAGCAGGTCCCTCCTGCGCCTCAGCTCGCCCTCGCCCAGCCTCTTGGCCTCGCCCATGGCCCTCAGCCCACCCTCGAGCGCGGTCAACAGGCTGCCTGCCCTCACCAGGGCCCTCTTGGCCGACGCACCGGCCTCCACCGCCGCCGTCGAGCCTTGCTTCGACCCGCCGCCGGATCCGGCTCCCGCGTCGTTGGCGGCGTCCCTGCGGGCGAGTTGTAGCCTCGCCTCGTGCAGGTGGCCCTTCATCTCGCGGTGTAGGTCGGTCCACGTCGTGGGGTCGTTGGCGGCGGCGGCATTGGCCCCGTGCAGGTTAATGGCCGGCACCCTCCCTTCGACACCGATGCCGCTGGAGCTGGCGGCGCTGCCGCCGCCCGTGGACGGCAGGTTCAGAAACTGCCTCCACGCCTGTGTGTCACGCCATCTTCGGTCTGGCGACTCTGCGATGGCGCGGAGGTATGTCTCGAGCGCGCGGCGGCGGTCCTCGGTGAGCTCGGGCGAGGAGAGGGTCGACTTGAACCAGTGCTTTCCGGGTAGCGGTTGGGGCGGGGCGGCGCCGGCCGTTCTGACGAGCTCGTCGTGTAGTGTCACGAACTCCGAGAAACGCTTTTGCACGACAAACGAGCGCAGGGGCAGGCGCAGGGTGATGTTGTATTGTGTGAAGGGCTTTGAGTCGGGGGGAGAGTTGACCGAGGTGGTTGGGATGGAGATCTCGACGGGTGGTGCCATAATCGTGTATCGAGGCAGACGGGGGGATTCGACAGAGGTAAAGATGCTCGAGATTGTTCTTGGAGAGGAACTGCGATGGCGTCTGTCTGCCTGTCGTCTGTCTGTATGTCGGTTCGCAGGTTGTCAGTCGGAAGGCACAGTCGTGCCGCAACGCTTTGGAAGCTTTGGGTGCCCAGACGGCAGTGGCAACGACTAGACTGCCTATCCCGGTCAATGAGCACGCGGCAGTGGTCAGCCAACAATCTGCTTGCGCAGCCCCCTTTTTAAAGAGTTCGAGATGAATGAAGATAGATAAATGCCAAGGTGGCAGAAGCAGCAGAGCAGTAGCAGCAGCAACGGGTCGTTTGTTGGGCGAGGCGTTGAATGGAGAACTGCTGGCGCGTGCTGCTGCTGGCCAGCAACGGCCCTCTTTGCTCGGGCTGCAAGGGCGCTGCAGGGTTGGAGAGAAGAGTCGCAGAGAGTTGGAGCTTGTCATGCGCTGTCGATTGCAGCCGCCTTCTCCACAATGACCGTAAGGCCCGCATTTTGGGGGAGCACAATCACCTGCCAACGCAACAAATGGAGCTGACCAGTCGGCCCAGTCAGTCCACTCAGTTGATGTCCCCAGATTTCTTTTCCGGACGAACCGTGTAAGCAACAACATAACATCAACAATGCCCCAACGAAGTGTTGCAGGCCGAGATACGAGGGCAACGACGGCCCGATTAGAGTAGACCTGCTTGCTTGTCTTTGAAAATTCCTGTACGGTAAGTCCGTAGCATCTGGGACCAGGTCACGTCGCCACCCAAAAAAGATGTCAAGGGCAAGGGGCAGACTGCAGACTGCAGAATGTAATGATTTGCGCCACATTGTGCGCTGGTCGTAATAGCCACAGCATCACCCCGTCGCACGCACAAGGAGAAGATCTGAAGCAGGACAGCAAGGCACACAGATCAAAACGAAAGCAAATAGGAACCAAGGAGCTCTGTTCTCTCGTCTATCACGGTGAAGCTTCCCAGTATGCTCCCAGTTAAGAGGGCCCAGGTCTGCATGCGGGTCCGCCGTTGGCAGCTGCCGCCCATGGTGAGGTCGAAGAGGCAGCCCTCACAAGCCGCCATGCTTGCCGCGCCCCCTGAGCACATTACATCTTCCACCCTCTAAGCCCCTAGACGTCTCAGCAGTCCTGTGTGCTAGTTCGCTGTCAACCACATTGGGCCCTTCAAAACGTCTCCTGATCCTCGCCCTCGCCCTCGGGGATCTCGAAGCCCTCTTCTGTCGAGTACAGGATCGTCTGGATGTTCTTGATCAGGCCATCCTCCTTGTCTAGCTCCGGGTCTTCCTCACACGCCTGCTGGACGAGAAGCTCTATGTCCCTCAGCTTCGAGAAGTAGAAGTCGCGCTCGCGCTCGAGGCCCACCACCGTCTCCTTGAGCTGCGTGTTCTCCGCCTGCAGCGCCGCCGACGCCGGGGCCGCCTTGGCTCCGAGACGGGGTCCGCCCGAGGGGGTGGTGCCTCCGGCCGCCCGCCGCGCACCCCC